>OZ024707.1:6562753-6671492 GCA_964016945.1 Microplitis deprimator | reverse complement strand
ATATACTGAGGGTATATAACTAAAAATAAAACCAACTAAAATCTTTTACCTCTGGTATATTATTTTATTTTTATAAAAAAAAAAACTTTTTTTCTGCTTTTGCTTTTTTTTTTTTAAATAAAAAATAAAAAAAAAAAGTCGGTCTAATTTATAAGAATAGCAGAAGATATTTAAGATTTTTTGTAGAATATTTTTTTGGAATCAAAAAGAGAAAATTAGAGAAATAATTTTTGAAGTATAAATGAAAGATAAATATATGTATCAGAAAATTTTGAAAAGTTATGAGAGTAATTTGAAATTTGTATTTTAGTTAAATTTTTTTGGGAAATAATTTGCTGGTTTTTCAATTTTTTCAATAGGTAAAGTTTTTGATTCATTTTGTCTTGGTCGGTTTTAGTTTGAATATAAGTATAAACCGGAAATATAAATTACGCTCCAAAACTGGGGTGCGATACTTTATGTTAAGATTTTTCATTTCGGTAAAAAACATTCTAGTCCAGAGTATGGAAGTTTAATTTATGAGAATAGTAAGAAGTTTTTTTTGTGAAAAAAACTTTTTTTGGAGGAAGTATAAAAAAAATAAGAAAAGTTCATAAAAAAAAAAAAAAGCAATTTCTGATATTGATAGTTTATGAAGAATGATTAAAAAAAATTTCCATCGATTAGTTGATGAAACAAACAACAAAATTAGTCATCACATTTAGTATCGAAAGAGATTTCACAGCTGAAAAGTTTAATGTATATTTACATGAATGACATAAAGTTTGTGACCTCTAACAGTCGCCACACACACTGATATTTTATATAATACATATATATACATTTATATATGCCGGTGTGTGTGAGTAGCAACGGCAACACGAAATGCGAAGGACATAGAAAGATAAGTCGGAATAAAATAAAAAGGATAGACATACTTTATATCCACCGATTTCTTTGTCTGTTCGTTTCAAATCGATGGATAATTTAGTGATCTAAATTATCAATAAATAAAATTTGAATATGATTCAAAATTCAAAATATTAGACTCATTATCAATAGGTTGGACTCAAAGTATTTGAAAAAAAGACTATTTATATATTTTTGACCTTTTTTTGGAAATTAGGTAATTTAAAAATTTTTTGGAATCGTTCATCGTGTAGAGAATAAAAAGACACGTTGAATGAGTACCCACAAGCCTAAGTTCTGATCAACTTTTTTTTTGGTAATAAAATCGATAATTTTATATAAATAATTTTTCAAATCAAAATTTGGTGATGTGGGTACTCAAACTAACGGAAATTAGTTAGTTTGCACGAATATGGCAACAAAAATAATAAATAATAATTTTTGGTTTTAAAAAATTGAAAATTGTAAAAATCAGAAATTAATTTTTGTGATAAAAAAATATATTGATATAAAAAATAGTGTAAAAGGTTTATAAAAATTCATAAATGATTAAGTTCTAGTAGAACCACCAATTAGAAGCAATAAATAACGATAAAGACCAATAATATCGACGTAAAGTTGTGTTGTGGCAAATATAACTTCATCCGGGGATAATTGAATTTTCCTACCGCCCATTATTGTCTGCACATCAAAGTACAGATACTGAAATAAATACAATAGTTTAAGTACCGTAGTTTATTGTAAGTAGTTAAAGTACATTACTATTAATAGTTATTACCAATGAGAATATCAAAGCACCGATTATACCAAAAACTGTGATAACAATTGAAATTTTAGTGTACATCAATAAAACTGTCAATAATACGATCGCCATTAATAAAACGACGCCTAGAATACTTAAGAGTCCAGCCCACATGGTGAAGTCAAACTGAAAGGAAATTATTAATTAATAATTTATATATTAGTGATGATTATGATTAAATAAGTGATGGGTTACTTTGAAAAAAATAGCCGCGATCGAAACTAATAGTGCTACTGCCGCGGTCGTACCAACGGTTATCAAGACCATTTCTACTTGAAAGCGAATTGATATGTAGGCAGCCAAATGCGACTCAGCAAGTGTCTAAAATAATTTATTAATAATATTTATTCATTTGTTATTTGGTAAACTTCAGAAGACCGCGAGCCTCTAATGAGCTTAAAGTTAACTTGGCTGTTAATTTTCTCTTTGCAAAATTAGACATGTGAGAGTCTGACCCTGAATAAAATTTTTTTTTGCAGATCAATTGCCCTTAAATAAATTTTTAATTATCCGTACACAGAAAAAAAAAGATTTTCTGGCGCAAGAAAAATTTCGCTTTACGAAATGAAGGCAAAAATTTTCATAGGACTCGAAAAAATGTTTTGTCGCTCCAAGAAAATTTTCGTTTTCAATTCATGATGCAAAAAATTTCTTGAGGTAAGTAAAATTTTTCTTGGGGCGAGTAAACATTTTTTGTGCCAAGAAATTCTTTTTTTTCTGTGTAGATGTGAGAATGTGTCAAAAAAGTACAACTTGATAGCAAAAAAATTTATATGTAGCTGAGATGAGATTTCTGATTAAAAATTCTGATTATAAAACTGATCGGAAAATATTGGGTTCCAATCAAAATGCTTTTGAGGAGCTTTCAAGTTTCCATAATGGAGATTTAAATGTTAACACTTTATCTTCCCGACAAAATCTTCCTCACGATAAAATCTCTTCAAAATTATTTTTTATAGTAAAATTTCTGATACTCATATTTTTTCTTCAACAAGTTGCCGTTCAATGATTTCGACTAACTTGGCAGCAAGTTTACATCAAGTTCTTGCCGTTGACCTGACGTCAATTTGCAGCCTTAGATTTCTATAAATTTCTGTCATGTGGAGATTTTTACTGTTGCCGCGAGAGTCGAGAATATTTTGACGAGACGACAATCCAAATTTAAAAAACGAGACTAGACGAGAGGGAAAATGTTCTCGTTTCGCCTCGTCTCACGGCAAGACTAGAGATTTTATCGGGAGAGATATCATGGGACCGCGCGAAGAATTCACAGCACAAAATTAGACATGTGAGGATCCAATCCTCTGGTAAAAATTCTACCAAAAAACGTCGTGTAAAAATCCAAATAAGAATCTATGCCACTCTATTCTTATATAGACTTTTACGACACATGTACGCTTCGTAAAAAGGGTGAACAATAATTACCAGTAATAACAATAACGTAATTCCCCATCCTGATTGTCTTCTTCCGCAATCAGTTATCGAAATACTACAATATGAGCAAACAAACACCGTCCTAAAAAAATAAATTGTTTATAAGTAAACAGAAAATACTTTTACGAAATAAATAATTAAAATTAATAATTACATTGCTATGACCCATAAATACCAGTAACGATTTATAAAATCACGTGCTGGTGGACTTTTAAATAATAAATTAAACAATTAATCGATTAATTAGAAAATTAATGTGTAAATACTGGCTTATACTTACTAGAACAAAAAGAAAGATACATAGAGTGCTGTAAATAAAAATTGCAAAAATAATATAAAAAAAACTTTAGTTATAAAATTTCGGCGTATTTTAGAATTTTTGAATTCGGCAAAATAATCTTCGTCAGTTTGGGTTCCTCCTAAATTACGTCTCTGCTGTGCTAACCAAAAGCGATAAATTTCTTGATTTTGACGCTCCCGTTCCAGTACCATACTGTTGGTTACTGTCAGTGTATATGGACCCTGATTATTTAAATATTAATTAATAAATTTATTTAATTATTCGAGAGCTGATGGCTTAAAAAAAAACTTACACTTTGAATATTTTGACCTCTAACCAATGGAGGAAGTAACGGAGGTCCTCCGGCGGCAACGGGGATATGAACTGTCGATTGGTCCGGGAGGACATTGTTTTGATCAAGAGAAATATATGATGCGGGAATATTATTTAAATTATTTCCGAAATATGTTGATGATTGTTGCATAGTAATTTTTAAAAATTTTATTAATTTTTAAATTGACAGGACATTTTATGTAATTTTGACTTATTGAAGGTTTTGTCTGCTGCGCGTGCGCGATATTTCTACAGCGCATGTGCGTGAAGTATCGCGCATGAGTCGTTAACTAATAGGTGTGCGTTATATTCTTGTAAAATTGTATATATATATATTGGGGTGTATCAAAACAATCGGCTATTTTAGTTTTTTCGAATGGCCGTGAAATTCTGTCAGAAGATGCCAAAATAAAGTTTGTACAAAAATATGAGCTCTTAATATTGATATTTAGAGGTCGCGAATCATAATTTTCTATTTTTCATTTAAATGACATAAGAAAAAAAAATTTTACTCTTGGAATTTTATATCTCTGCATTGCACAGATAAGGGCAGGATACATTTTTGTAGGGAATTTAACACTCTACATAATAAGTCTTATCATTTTTTGATAAATCCATCTGTTTAAAAGTTATTGGAGCTTGAAGTCAAATTTGAAAATGTGCGAGAAAATTTGATTTATATCTATAATGATGAAATCTAATCACATTGACGTAATTTTTACTTTTTAAAGTTTTAGTTCTCCAATGATATCAATATCGATAATATCATGATATTTCTAGACCGTGATTATTTTTTCTAAATATCATAAAATGTACTCATAAAATTCCAATCGTCAATAAATTTGAGTTCTTTATAAAATTATTTATATTTTGAGGAAGAGATAAGGATGAGAGAGTCAGGTAAATTTGAAGAATAATTAGTAATTATATTGAAAATTAGCATGGTTGATAAGTTTAAGGCGAGCTCCATCGGCAGTATTAAGATACATATGTATAAATTAAAATGAATAATGTAATAAATGACTACAAGTTACTTAATTTACGAAAAAAAAAATCATATTATACATAAAGTATATTTCTTTTTATTTTTTAATGGACCAGTCGTCCATAATCATTCATAAAATAGTCTATAACAAAAAGACTTCAGAAGCTCCGATGCACTAAGCGTTTATCTTGGAACGAAATTTGAAGAAAAAAGGATATATTTGCGTGATAAGTCACGAAGAAACAAAAATTATTCATAACGCCTTTGATACTTAGAGACCTTATAGTAAATTATTTTTTGTCTTGTTAATTTCCTGATTTTGAAATTCAAGCATGATAGAAATATATCAAAAAATGCGCCTAAACAAAAGAGTTTCATACTTTTCTGGTCTGAGAAAGACGATTGTAAATAAGACAACATTAATTTTTTCAAATTTTATTATAATACTTTCGTTATATAAACCATTTTCATTAAATCTCTGTATTATAATAATATAAATATAAAGATAAAACATAAATTCAAATTATTTTGTTATTCAAGAAAATAATTATTATCAAATGTTTGATTTAATTTCTCAAGAAACAGTTAACTCTGGTAAAAAATATATAACTATTGAGTTCGGTACTTATCAAAGTAAAATAAAAGTGGAAATTGAGCAGAGGAAGTCATATATTGATTTCGTACCCAGTTTTGGAATAAAAAACTTCTGAGAAATGTTTCTTACGAGGGACATCGCATTCGACTGGGCGCGATCTCGTGGCAAACACCGAACTTCTCCCGCCACAGCTGTCTGGCACCTTCGATAATCTCCTCCCCCATATACATTTTCTTTCAATAATTTTCTTTTTATTTTTTAAATTAAAAATATCAATATTGCTACAAATAAGTAACATTGTTTAAAAAGATCTTTTACATTAAAAAATAAAAACTTAGTTTAAGAATATAATGACTTAAAAAAAAAACATTAAATTGAGGTTCTCTTGGTCATTTTGTAATTTTAATGAGTACTAAGTGTCAAAAACAAAGCCAGAGGTTTATGGTGAACCTACTTGTACAAAAAAGATGAAATTACTAAAAATGACCATGAGTATAGTTCTGGATGAATAGATGATCTACAGATTCCAAAGGCGAAAAGACTACTTGAGATTGTGATAAGTTACTAAGTGTTCATATTTCAACTATTTTCTTTAGGAAAGATACTCTTTTTTCAACCCCAGCGTTTTGAATAAAAAAAAAATATTTCCAAATTCCAGGTCTTAGTAATCAAAAGAAAATTTAAATCTAAAGTAATAAAAATACATTTAGGTTTAATAGTTAATAGTTATTTTATCATCATAAAATTTCTTATATTCCTCGAAACGTTTATCACCGATAGACGCTTTGTAATAATTATACAAATTGTTATAAAAATCATAATACTCAAAATTATCTCTCAATTCCTGATTATCATGCAAATTTTTATACTGTTCTGAAATCAACACGAAAATTCGATCCTTTACTTCCTCCTTCAGTTTATTCTCATCGTACATAAAATTACTGTAGACACGTGGCAATGTTAGACTGATAATGGTATCAGAACTTTTGTAAGACCAAGGCAGACATGGTTTCAATGGCGGAATAATTTTGTTAATCAAATGATGGCAAATGTCACGTTTCACTTCCTCGTTATCTTCGTAGTTGGATAACGATATATAAACTGCTAATAACCGCGTTATACTCTTGGACACTTCGGTCCAAAGGAATTGTTCAGGTTGATTGTTCACGTCAAAGTGAGTTGTTAATTTTTCGTTTAATTTTTTAATTACAGAAGTAACGTAATTATTTGCATCGTCATTTTTATGCTTCGTGCAGTATTGGAGAATTTTAACTGTATCGTCACACATTATTTGAATTTCATTACTGTCAACCTCACTCCAATCGTTGATTTTATTTTCAAATTCTGGATTTTTAATCTCGTTTTCAACTGACGGTGGCAATGAATCAACTGATCCTTGAACCGCGAATTCGATCTTACGGATTATTAAATTTTTTACTAATGTTTGAAATGATGAAGGCATTTTATTAAAATATTATCGTACTAATAAATGAATTCACTTTTGTAAAAAACTTTTATTTTCTGTATTCTTTATTAATATAAGTGTAATTTTATTGAATTTTTTTTTTTCAATCGTAATATGAAATTGTGCTTATAACTAATATAATGATTGAAATAAAAAAAATTTTTTTAAATACCATGTTTTGAAAATGGACTAAAAAGTATGAAATAATTTCTCTAAATCTCATGAAGGCGAACTTCTTACAAATAGTCCTGAAAATTTGCGATTGTGAATTTTTAATAACTATAAAAATACTTGTAAGATTTAAAACGAAAAACGTGGGAGCATGAAACAGATAATTGATGCATTAATATCCTAAATAGCAAAATGACGTCTTGATGAGTTCTGAATGAATTCCTATTTAAGATTTGGACGTCTCGTTCACATCTTAAAGAAGTCTTTAAGAAGTTCTCAAGATGTCGAATGAGTCACCTAGTGAACTCAGTAAGACGTCTTTAAAAAGAGTTCTTTTTTCTGACTTCGCAAATAAGACTTCAGTATGAATTTACCATGACATCTTAAGGAGCTCCTAATTTTGATTTCATAAAGAATCTATTAAGTCGTCACAAAACTGACGTCTTATTTAAAGAGTCTTCAAGAACTCCTAATTAAGAGTTTTTAAAAATGACACCTTTAAGAAGTCATCATAAGACTTCTTGAGGACGCTTTCAAAAAGATGTCGTAAAGCAGTCGTTCCGACTTGAATGCTGTCTGGGATAATTCAACTAGCAATTTTATTGCACTGCAAGTGATGTGAACTGATGTGTAAGTTTTCTCATTGATAGCTTCTGCACTCAGAAAATTAAGCAATTGTGTTTATTATGCTAAATTTTTAATTCCAATCATCTAGAATGATTAGAACGTTTTTCAATGCAAAAATAGTTAGTATTATAATTTTTTTTATTAGGATTAATAATTATTGGATGATAATTTCTGCAATAAATTTCGTAACAGTTACTATCAGGATAGTAATATTTACTATCAGGATGATAACAGTTACTATCAGGATCGTAATAGTTACCATCAGGATGATAACAGTTACTATCAGGATGATAATATTTACTTGTGCAATAAATTTCGAAACAGTTACTATCAGGATGGTAACAATTATAATTTTCGATGGTAACTGTTACCATCTGGATTATAAATTTAACTATTTAGAATAATAATAATAATTAACTCTAGTTAACATACAGGATTGTAACAATTATCATAAATATGGTGAATATTACAATCTAGATGATTTATTCAATCATCTAGATAATATTTACTACTATCTGATTGATGGTAGAAATTTTTTCCATAACTAGATAGTAACTCCTATTATTTAATTTTCTGAGTATGTCTACACTTCTTACATTTATATATTGCATGCACCCGATATTTTTTGTTTTAAATCTTACGAGTATTTTCATAGCTATTAAAAGTTCACAATCACAAATTTTCAGGACTATCTGTAAGAAGTTCAAAATCTGTATGGTGTTTTTAATTTTCATGAGGCTTAGAGAATTTATTTCATATTTTTAGTCCGTTTTAAAAACTTCGGATAAAATTATAAGCCGCTACATTTAAAATTTTAAAAGATCACACTCTGCCATCTCCCGCCTAATTTTTAAAGTTTTCGTGATATTCAGATATATTTGACATCTGATAAAGGTCCTTAAATATCAACAAGATAGATAGCCGCGTTATCAACTCGACCGATAAATTAATTACGATAACAAAAAATTTGACACTTAGTCCTAAAAAAAATTAAATACTCTAATAATCATGTAATACAGACACGTGGTATCGATCCGCGTTCCAGAGACTAACAAATAAGTGTCACTGCTTAGACCAAATATTCGAACAAATATCAAAGATGTCAACTAAGTATTTACATAAATAGTACCTTTATTTATATAGTTTATTATTATTATTTTTTTAATATCAAGGTTAATTTTATTTAATTGCTTATTCTAAAAATTTGAGTAATGAGTCAGTTTCGATAAGTGACGTCTTAAATCTAGTTTATAGCAATTTCTCGGATAGATAATAGATTTTATGAAAGATAAGATTAAATATTAGTTAGTATTTATTGAATCTATGCAGTTATTACTTATATTTGAAGTGATTGTTAAAATTTGCGAAGTTTGTATTAGAAAAAATCGAAAACAAAAATTTGAATTTTTTCGAACCGTTGCCGGATGCAGTTAATTTTTTTAAAGATTAAATTCTTAAATGAAAAATGGTTGTACGAATACTCAGACGTGTAATTTGTTCTAATTTTCCAAATTACGGGTCTAAATTAATTGGTGTGCTGGCACCATTGCTTGTGCCTCCATTGCATATTTTATTTCTTTATTATTTTTGGCGTGAATTTTCACGGGATGTTGATAGACAGTACTGTTCATGTAGCTGTTGGGATACTGTGTTCAAAGGTAATATTTATCTTTTTTTTTTTAGTATGTTATATATTCATATATATTGATAGTAGTATTGGGTAAATTTAATTTTGTGGTCAAACAATGAACTATTGGGCGCAACTAGACATTTTGGGAGGTCATTGGAAAGGAAATTTAATTTATGATGATTTTGGTCTGATACAAAATTTTTATAGATCTAATACTTTAGTAAATAATGTTAATTGGAGTAAAAATTATCGGAAAAATAGTCAATTGTTGATATAAAAAATTTTGTAATTGTTTAAATAGTAATAACAATTGAGCAATTGGTTTTAGGGTATTTTTTATAAGGACCAAAGTTGTAGAACATTTAATTTCCTACAAGTTTTGTCTGATTGAAAAATTCTCTAGATATAATAGTTTAATAGATAGCTCCAATTAAAGTAACAATTATTGGAAAAATGGTTAATTGTTGATATAAAAAATTTTGTAATTGTTTAAATAGTAATAACAATTGAGCAATTGGTTTTAGGGTATTTTTTATAAGGACCAAAGTTGTAGAACATTTAATTTCCTACAAGTTTTGTCTGATTGAAAAATTCTCTAAATCTAATAGTTTAATAGATAGCTCCAATCAAAGTAACAATTATTGGAAAAATGGTTAATTGTTGATATAAAAAATTTTGTAATTGTTCAAATGGTCATAACAATTGAGCAATTGGTTTTACGGTATCTTTTATGAGAGTCAAAGTTGTGGAGAATAGAATTTCCTTTCCAAAGATTATATATAATGTATAATCATGTAGATTATTTTAGCAGATATAGTTAATTAAAAAATTTGTATGATTTTTTAATAATTGATGTAAATAATAAGAAAGAAAATTTGCTTTTAGGTTCATATGAATCTGGAATAGCTTCTTACAAGCACATGTATTTCAATGCTACCTCAAATACAATTAAAATATGGGTAATTATTGTAATAGGCATTGTGGCATTTTACGAGACAACTAAATATTTGGCACGGTTGGCATTTCACTGTCGACTGAGATATGGAATGCTCATATTATTCATAACATCAACATTTTCTCACTATTACTCGTGGTGGGTCTACATAAACTATTTGAATGATGACTTTTACTCGCAATGGTACCATCAGATGTTTTTTACCATCACCGAGTTGATATCAACAATTTTTGTGATAATATTAGCTGATAATAAATACAAGGTGACACACAGAAAAGCGTTTGTTATTTCTGGTATCGCTCTGTTGCATATTTTTGCTGGCAGTTGGGATCAATTTGTTGCTAATGTTTTACGTGGTGAAGGATATGCTCATCAGGTAATTACTAGTCATCAGATTTCCTGTGGAACGAGTACCCACATTGTTATAATCGGAGTTAATAAATTTTTCATAATTTAAAAAGCTAAATTTGAAAAAAAAAAAAAAATTTAATAAGAAATTCAGTGATGTGGGTACTCTTTTAACGCAGAAATTTATCAATTACACATAGCCATGATATTTATTTGATTAAATTAAAAAACAAAAATTTTGAAAATTTAAAATTTTTATTTTTAAATTTTTGACTTTGAATTCTTGTACAAGAGTCAATTTCCAGTGGAATAAGTACCCACACTACTATATTTGAAATAAAATAATTTTTTTCTAAATATGAATATTAGTTTTTGGAAAAAAAAATTCTCATCAAAATATAGTGATGTGGGTACTCATTCGACGCAAAATTTTATACTCAAGAAGAAAACATAATTTTTAAATATTTAAATAAATTAATTAATAAATGAATCTTTTTAGGTAATACGTGATTTAGGTTTTATGATACCAGACATTCTACACGTTATGATACCGCTTTGTCTAGTTAACTGGCGCGATTCAAATGTACTTCCAGACACAGATTCTAAAAGTTTTTTATCAAAAAAAAGTAACAAGCCGATATCATCAAATATCAAAAGAGACTTAACTTGTATGCTAGGATTAGTTATTATCGGCCTGTTTATGTGTTCGATTTTATAGTTATTTATTTGATAAAATACCACATAATTGTAAATTTATTTTTTAACAAAAAATTTAAAGTTTAAATACGATTTTTAAAATTTTAAATCAAATAATTATTGTAAATAATTTTTTTTTAAATTGTTTATTTATTAATGAGCCTAATATGCGACCCCATTAATTAAATATTAAATAATTTATAAATAAAGACTGGGAGTGATTAATTAATTATTAAAATTGTTGTGTATAGTATTTTGATATAAATATTGTATTTGTTTAATGTATAAATCAAAATAAATTATTTATTATTAATTATTAATGAGCGCTTAGATAAATGTACTTCATATCAAAGGAAAAATTAAAGACTTGTATTTAAAAAAAGTTTAACATATCCCAAAGTAGTAAAATACCTCGTAGGACATAACTAGAATTTTTAAATTATAAATAATTATCATTAATTGTAATGAATATTATTTATTTATATTAAAAAATTTATTGCTAGAAATTGATAGTTTTTTCAAAAAATAAAAAAATTTTGACATTAAAATAAAGAAAAAAAATTATTTGTAATGCAAATAAAAAAGTTATCACTAGAGTTAATTAAATTTTAGTACGATAATAATTGATGAGTGTGAATGCAGCAGACATAACAAATTTAAAATTATTAATAAATAAAGTAAATAATTAATAAAGAAAAATTTTTTAAAAATGCACATTTAAAAAATTTTTAAATTAATAAGTGCATTTTTTCGAAATTTTATTTTATTAATTATTTACTCTATTTATTTATACTTTTAAATTTGTCTAATGTCTGCTACATTATAAGTGTGAATGCAGCAGACATAACAAATTTAAAATTATTAATAAATAGAGTAAATAATTAATAAAGAAAAATTTTTAAAAAATGCACATTTAAAAAATTTTTAAATTAATAAGTGCATTTTTTCAAAATTTTATTTTATTAATTATTTACTTTATTTATTAATAATTTTAAATTTGTCTAATGCCTGCTACATTCCCACTCATCAATGGTTATTATAAAAAATTATCCCATGTAATTAATATAAAATGATTTGATATTTCTTCCGTAATGGCCACTTGAGATTTTACAATTCATAAAAAAAAAATTTATACTCGTATATTTACGCATGTGTAAAAAATCTTGTACTTATGAATGCAATCAAAAATTAATTTTTACTACGAAACATATTTTTAATGAATAAATTACTATGTAATTTTATGAATTTAATTTGATAAAATTTATATTGTATGTTTAATGATAAATTGAATTTTTGTTAAATATTGTATAAATAAGATGATGGGTTTCAAATTTAAATAAATTGTTATATACATATCAAGTAATTTACTGTTTTTAATTATTATCTAAAATAAGGGTAATTGTTGGTAAGTTGAGTCGACGACATTTTTGGATATAAAAAATTGGAAAAATAATATTTTTTAATGTTTTTTTTTTTTCAAAACTGTTCTATTTCACGGCGGTTTTATGAAAAAAAAAATATACCAGTATTGAAAAATATAAATATAATATATTTTTCTACAATTAAAAGTTCAAAAAAATGATTTTCTTCTAATTTTTCATTGAAATTTAATTAATGTTTATTTTTTCGAACATCGCAGTCATTTTTATCCTAAAGTACATAAAAAAATAAACAAATCGAAAAAAAAAAATTTCCGTATCTTATTTTAAGAATTTACCGAAGTAAGCAATTGGATGGATCAATTTTTTTTTTAACGAGTTGTGACAGTTGGCAAAAATTTATTGCAGAAAGAGGTCTTAGCAGCGTTGTCTCGTCATTGGGTCTAAAAGTCTCATTGATTTTCAACCCAAGGCCCAGAATGTCAAAAGTATAATTTTTTCTTATAAATGTAAATAGAAAAATTTTTTTGAATTTATCGGAACAATTTCAATCATAGGTCATTTTTCTGCAGAATTTTCTGTAGAACAAAACCCTAGACTTTGTCTCTCCTTTGGGCTTGAGTCCTGGTAATCCCGAGGAAAATTCCAGTGTCATAAAATCTATAAAGAAAAAAAAATCTTGGCACAAAAAAATTTTTTTTTGTCTCAAATAAATTTTATATTTGAGATTTTAACACAAAATTTTTATTGTGGCGGGTAAAAATTTATTGCGTCAAGAAATTTTTTGTTTTCTGTATAAAATTTATCATTTTTTAGTTTTTTATTTATAATAATTGCGAATCAAAAAATTTACAAAATCAATAAATTCAAATCTTTAATTTAAATTTTGTTTCGATTTTCATAAGAACAAAATATTTTTTCGATTATATTCAGAAATTTTTGTTTTTAAATTTTTTGCTTAAAAAAATAAAAAATTCTAGTAATTGGGACTTTTATTAAATCAAATAAACATTTTTCGAACGATTGAAAATATATTTATAAACTTAATATCTAACACGTGCCTCAATCGTCAATTACAAAAAACTCCGAGTCTGAAAAATTATTTCTGAAATAAAAACCGGCAAAATTTTCTGATAAATAATAATATTCTCCCAGACTTTGAGATCAGAAATTCAAAAAAATGATTTAGTTACCAATTAATTGTAATTAAATTACAAAAAATCGCTAATCAATTAAATAAAAAAAAAAAAGTTATTTTTTAATAATATAATCAAGCACTAGAAGAATTAACAACGCATGCGTCAAATCGATCTTTCATCCCTTCAGTAATTCGTATTCGTATAAAAACCCCTACAACCCCTATATTCTTATATATATCTATACATATATATGTATATACAAGCTTACACCAGAGTCTTTGTACCTAGTGTGTATAGTTGGATCCAAAAGAAAGAAAGAAAGAGTAAAAATAAGTACAAGTATTTCAACCCCTGGCCGAGACAAAGCATCCGACGACCTAACAACAATCTTTATCCTTACTATTTATAATCTCAGTAATAAATAATCATATAAATATCACTGTTAAGTTGAATAAAAAATAAATAACAACAAAAGTTTAAAAAAATAAACATTAAAATGGCATTAGATTTTGCAGCAACGTACAAAGTTTTAGTTCTTGGTGATTCTAATGTCGGAAAAACTTGTATTGTTCATCGTTACTGTGACGAACGTTATTATGATACATATATATCAACTATTGGTGAATTATATTCATTATTATATTAATTTTTTATTTATCAAATCAATAGAATGTTAATTAAATATTTATCATTTAATTATTTTACGATTGGATTTTAGTAAAATTTATTTATTTTTACGACAATGGGATTATATATAAATATGAAATATAAATTTAAAGTTGAATATATTTTTTTAATTAATTCTAGAATTTATATAATTTTTTTTTTTTTAATTATTGATAATTTTGGGGATAATTATTTTTGATATTTTTTATAGGAATTGATTTTAAACAAAAAATAATAAATTTGGATGGTACTCCGATAAAATTACAAATTTGGTAAGTGATTATTGTAAATCATTTTTTTTTTTTTTATGTTTTAATTATAATTTTTTTTTTTTCGATTTTAGGGATACAGCTGGACAGGAAAGATTTCGCACATTGACGACAGCTTATTATCGCGGTGCAATGGGAATATTATTAATGTATGATGTCACTAGTCTTGATAGTTTTAATCATTTGTCATACTGGTTACGAAATATACAAGAGGTATTTTTTTAATTATATTATTTATTTTTAATAAGGGAAAATTGATTAGAAATGATTGGGGCAAAATACATTGTAAAAAATTTGCGGAGTGAACGCAGAGTGGATGCCTTTTTATTTATTTAATTCCCTCGGAGTGAATTTCACTCCGAAGGAAAGTTTCGGAAAATATTAATTACACTCAGAAAATTAAATAATAGGAGTTACTATCTAGTTATGGTAAAAATTTCTACCATCAATCAGATAGTAGTAAATATTATCTAGATGATTGTGTAAATCATCTAGATGGTAATATTCACCATATTTATGATAATTGTTACAATCCGGTATGTTAACTAGAGTTAATTATTATAATTATTCTAAATAGTTATATTTATAATCCAGATGGTAACAATTACCATCAGAAATTATAATTGTTACCATCCTGATAGTAACTGTTTCGAAATTTATAACAGAAGTAAATATTATCATTCTAATAGTAACTATTATCATCCTGATGGTAAGTATTACGATCCTGATAGTAACTGTTACCATCCTGATAGTAAATGTTACCATCCTGATAGTAACTGTTTCGAAATTTATTGCAGAAGTAAATATTATTATTCTAATAGTAACTGTTATCATCCTGATGGTAACTATTACGATCCTGATAGTAACTGTTATCATCCTGATAGTAAATATTACCATCCTGATAGTAACTGTTACGAAATTTTTTGCAGAAGTAAATATTATCATTCTAATAGTAACTGTTATCATCCTGATGGTAACTATTACGATCCTGATAGTAACTGTTATCATCCTGATAGTAAATATTACCATCCTGATAGTAATTGTTACGAAATTTATTGCAGAAGTTATCATCCAATAATTATTAATCCTAATAAAAAAAATTATAACACTAACTATTTTTGCATTGAAAAATATTCTAATCATTCTAAATGATTGGAATTAATAATTTAGCATAATAAACACAATTACTTAATTTTCTGAGTGTATAAAAAAAATTACCAATACATAGTGAGCTTAGGTCTTTGGTATTTTGACATTTATATTAAGTACGGAAATAATTACGAGCTCCCTTTCCATATATTCACGCGAAATTATTTAAAAAAATTATAACCAGCTGATAATAAAACTTGAGCAAATATAATTCCACTGAGTCACAAACTGCCGTATGACTTACATTAATCATACCACGAGATAACATTTCATATTGTACCGAAATATAAAATATTCCCATGAAAACTATGTCACTATAGCTATTCAATAATTTAATATTTTCATTATGTATTATATATGTGAAATTATAATTTAGTGAGTTACTAAAACATTTTATAAATTAAAAACATAATATTTTAAGTTTAATTATTAATATCTCAATCAATTATTTATTGAAATAATTATGTTTCTAATTTACAGATGTTTCTATTAAATAGAAATTTATTTAAGTATTTAAACTCCGAACCGGAGTGAATGCGGATTGAAATAAAATCCGAATTCACTCCCGATTTTTTACAATGTAGGATATTTAAAATTTGATAAATTAACAAAAAATACACGAGCTGTTGTTTGTAAATATGGCAAAAATAATTTAGAAAATTTTAATTCGATTTTTGGTTCAAAAATTGGAAAAAAATTATTTATGGAGTCAGTTGAGTAAAAAATTAAATGCCCTTTAAAATGAGTACCATTAAGCCAGACTTATTTTTTTGAATATCAGAGATATACATATGTTTTTATTTGCACATAAAAATATATGAATGTCTTTAGAATTATTGAAAATAAACATAGATTGTTTGTACTCATTCTAAAGTGCATTAAATTCTCTACACATTTTAAAAATAAAAAAAATTTTTTTCTATACTTCATATTTTCAAAATATTATAAAAAAAGAAAAAAATTTTAATATTAATATAAATAATTATTATTCTTTATAGAATGCATCTCCGGATGTTGTTAAAGTATTAACAGCAAATAAATGTGACGCGACAAATAATCGAGCTGTTGATCCTGAACGCGGTCAAAAAATAGCTGATAATTTTGATATGCCATTTTTTGAAGTTTCTTGTAAAGAAAATATAAATATTGAAGATGCTTTTCTAACATTAGCACGAAGAATACGCGAACAAAGAGGCCGAAGAGTAATTAAATATATATTTTACTACTTATTACTTATATAATTAATTACCTAATCAAGTAAGTAATTAATTAATTACTTGCATAATTAATTTTTTTTATAGGCCAGTTTATTTGAAGCATCAGAACGTGAAGGTGCTGATAGTATTATAAAAGCGCAATCACCATCGCAGCAAGGAGATGCTTGGAGATGTTCATGTTAGCCAATTTTATCATCATTCAAAATTTTATTTTGAAGTTAAGTTAACAAAAATTATCTTTTTAATTTTTGAATCATAGAAATTCATAGAGAATTTAATGCCCTTTAAAATGAGTACCAACAAGACATATTTATTTTTATTTATATTTACGATATACATATATTTTTATTTAAGAGTATTGAAAATATATGAATTATTGAAAATCGAATAAAAATAATTATTTCTTGTTGGTATTCATTTTAAAGGGCATTAAATTTTCTGTACACTAAAATGAAAAAAAAAAATTTTTTTCAATTTGTGGTTTAATTTAATGATACTGAAGTTAGCCGATGACTAATAATTTTTGAATTTTTTTTTAGAAACGATGATTTATAAAAAAAAATATTTCAAAAAATTGCACCGACAGTTTTTTTAATTTTCTACATGCGCATATTTTTATTTTTTCTTTTTTTTGTAATTTATTGATTTATTTGTTTAAAAATACCCGAAAATTTTTAATTGTCTTTTAACTTCAGAATCATTTAATTTAACACTTTAATAAAAAATTAGTTAAAATATTTTTTCAAATACATGAATTGAGAGAAAATTTAATGACCTTTAAAATGAGTACCTACAACACATACTTAATTTAAGTACATCAAAAGTAATACAAATATTTAAATACTCGTAAATAAAAATATATGAATATCTTGAAAAAAAAAAATAATAAATACGGCTTGTTGGTACTTATATTAAAGGGCATTTAATTTTTATTAATTGAAATTATTCAGATGTAAAAATTTTGAAAAAAATAATTTTTACAAGCTAAATTTTTTATTTATTTTTTTTTTTTTTACAAAGGCCTAAATCTTTTATTTAAAATAAATATTCAAGAATAGACAACAATTGTGGACCATAACATTTATTTATTTATGTTTAAATATATATTTTATTAATTTATAAATTATTTTATTGAGTCATATATTTATGTATATATAAATATAATCTGACTGATGTTAATTAAAAAAAAAAAAATGAAAGGCAATCGAATTAATTAATTAAAAAAATTTTTTTATGAATTCAAATAAATAATTAATAAAATATACGCGTAATTTATATATCGCACTGTGGTAATATGATAGTATTATTGAAAAAAAATATATTAAAAATAATAATAATGGCGAAAAATTAGTTAAAATGTAGTGAAATTGTACCGGTAGAAAAATAATTTTTTTTTTAATTATCTCACTTTTACAGCAAAAAAAAAGTGTAATTTAAATGGTGATATTTAATGAAGCTTGTACACAATAAATATCGAAAATAATTCGCACAAAGTAATGGATAATATCAAGTAAAGTCAATAATAATTTATCTCATTTATTAATTTTGTGTTCTTTTTTATAAAAAGAAAAAAAAAATTAGCGGAATTTTTAAATGTTAAATATAAAAAAAATTTAATAATTGAATATTAATATTAATAATTAATAAGTAAATAAAAAGTACACGGGCTGTTGCTATTCGTAATTATTCGTTTATGCTGGCGAAAATAATCTATAGGATTTTAAATTGATTAAAAAATTTGATAAAAAATTAATAATGGGTCAAGTTAAAAAAAAATTAAATGTTCTTTAAAACGAGTATCAACAAGACGTACTAATTTTTTTTTTAATTTCAAAGATACACATATATTTATTTGGATTCATAAATATATATATGAAAATCTTAGAATTATTGAAAATAAATATGGGATGTTTGTACTCATTTGAGAGGGCGTAAAGTTCTCTACAGATTTAAGTAACAAAAAAAAATTTTGAAAATTTTGATTCCAAAAATTTTGAAAATGAAAAATAATTTTTTTTTTAAATTGATAGGGAATCCGATGCTCTTTTCAACGAGTACCAACAATCGATACTTATTAAAATATGTCCCAAAGATATACATATATTTAAATAAATAAAAAGAAATATATATGTACACTTTTTAAACTTATAAAAATAAGTCAGGCTTGTTGGTACTCATTTTAAAGGGCATTAAATTTCCTAAAAATTCTTGCAAGCAAATTTTTTTTCTCAATTTTCATCATAAATTTCAAAGTCATTCCAATGACAATTGAAAAAACTTTAATAATTTTTTTCCATACCAAATAAATTAATAAACTTGTAATAATTTTATTTCTTTCACTCAAACCCAGAAAATAAATTAATAATTTAATCCTACAGATTATTTATGAAAAAAAAGCCTTTATTGTGCCTATAAACGTGTGTAAGTCAATTTAAATCCACTCTAAAATAAACAATTAAAATTTTCATTTATTTGTTTATTTAAACTTTCTTAAAAAAAATAATAAATTATTATTTATAAGCTGGACTCTGTGATTAATATAATTAATTACATAAATTAATCATTAATTTAAAGAAAAATTAGCGTTTAAAAATAGTTTTTATAATTTTAGTAAAATCAATAACGCAATTAGAGAAAATTTTTAGATTTTCATTTAAATACATAACCAAATTCTGGTCGTGGTCATGATTTTTTTTTATACTGAATTTGTTTAATTAAAACAAATTAATTCTATTAGTTAATGAGTTATATTTAAGGAGACAAGTAAATTATAATTTTATTTAAATTGAAGATAAAGTGAATTTAATTATTGACAATCAAAGTTAAATTTTAAATTTATTTAATAATAATAATTATTTTAAATAAAAATAAAATGTCTCCTTGAATATTTAATACAATGTGATTTTAATTATTAGCTTTCATATGTCTATATATACATATATAAGTTATTATAATTTAGTAGAAAAATAAATATTTAAATACTGAATGTAAAACTTGATGTTTAAAAATTATTAAATAAATAAATAAAAAAATGCACTTTCTACGATTAATAATTTGTATTTTAATTAATTTCTTAAAAAAAAAACTTAAGATTCGAAAAAAAACTTATTTGTTAAAAAAAATTTGTAGCACAAAACATTTTTTAAATTTACTCACTTTTCCCGCCATTTTCATTCTCTGCTACGAACGCTCGTACATCGACACACAATTTAATAAATTAAATACATAAACAATCGCTAAAAAAATTAAATTAATGAAACTAATTAATCACTACATTACAACAATCACTTGAGAATATTATTTTTAATAAAACTAACACATTTAAATATTTTTATTTTCATTTTAAAATTCCGAGAATCAACATGGCGTCAAATTACACGAGAGCTACCCCGACACTGAATTTAATTTATTTCACAACTTACGTTCACTGTCACACACTATTTAATATCACAAAATATTTATTATTTAGCGAATAATTATTTAAAAGTAATGAGACATTTAAAATCGAGTGACACAATAATTAAATTAATTATTTTACCCGAGTGAAACGACAACGACAATGAGAGCTTCGGTTCGGCGGGAGACTGACGCCATCGAGAAGCTTCCTGCGCACGCGTCTCTAAATTTTATCTCTACTGCGCAGGTCGTTTCACCCGGCCCCACAACTGCGCAACTGTTTCTGGCTCCAACTTGATATTGTCGCCGTTGCAGTGTCTCAGACATTGTCTAGCTCGTAATTAAATAAATAAATCAAGTGTTTTTTCGTGTAAATAAATAAAAACTTTTGTCTCTAAATATTCGCCATCACTAAACGGACATTTTGTGATAATAATTTAATCGGTACGTGAAATATAAAAAGTAAAAAAAACCATTTAATTAATTCGTAGCATCGTTTCCTTTGTCTAACTACCGGCGCTTGTTGACGTTCGTTTAAATAAAATAAAAACCGTGAAAATAAATTTTATTAATTATTATTTATTTATCAAAGTGTTTAAAAATTATCAGTGATCTTTTGCGTACAATTGTAAATTTTTTTTGTCAAATGATTAGTGAGAAAATAATTTTTTTTTTAAACATTTTCTGCCGCCATTTTAAAAAAATTTATTCGTGTATTTATTTTATTATTTCAGTAGTTAATGATAAATAAAATCGGTCTTCAGTTTGTGTAAATAATTTAAGTAAGTAAGTGAGTAATTGTTTAAATCTGTTTTCTTGTTCAGGTTGCGTGTTTTTTTTTTTTTTTTTTTTTTTTATTTTTATTTTAAAATGAGTGTGAATGCAGCAGACATCAGACAAATTTGAAACTATAAATAAATAGAGTAAATAATTAAAAAAATAATATTTATCAAAAATGCACATTTAAAAAATTTTGTAAATTAATAAGTGCATTTTTTATAAATATTATTTTTTTAATTATTTATTTATAGTTTTGAATTTGTCTGATGTCTGCTACACTCACACTCATTATTTTTAATATTTCTATCATATTCTGCTGCCATTTTATTTTGATTTACGATTTTTAATTTTTCTCCCATTTTAATAAATTATTTTTCGAATATCTAAATTTACCGCGCAAGTAATAAGAATAATTATTAAATTATTGATAAAAATACAAAATTTCGAGTTTGCTTTTTAGTCAAATCAATATAATTATTGACACAAATAAATTTTAATGAAATTATCGAATTTCAATTTTTAAATTTCGCGCCAAGATGGCGCAACTGCGCGTAACTATATTAACGTTCAAATATTTCTTAATGTAGGGGTGTGGGGGTCGATGAATCGCAAAGTCGATTGCTTTGTATCAACTGGCGATTCGATAGCGGCAGTTAGATCATCGAAAATAGCAGTAATAGTCCAGATTCTTCTTTACGTTTAAATTGAAACAGTATTGCGGTGAATTCGCGGAATTATCCATAGAATTTATTTCTCATAGTAATTGTTTAATTAAAATTTGCAATATTTGTAAAATTTTAATTGTGCAAAGTGTCTGTGGTGTCGTTAAGTGTCAAGTGTTCAGTGCTAGTGTAAAGTGTTGCGAATTGCTGATGCTGATAACTTCCAAGTTCTTGAGCAAAATCATCTGGCATCGTCTGGTGGGAAATAGCAGTTAAGTGACGTTTTTTAGCTGCAATACACTTGGAGCAATTTAATTTAAATCTCCAAGTGTATTAGGACACCCTTCTGCATATTATTTCTCCGCCAAGGTTTGTTCAAACACTCAAGTGTTTTTTTTTTAATTTTTTAAATATTTTTCTGTCATATTCTACCGCCAATTTATTTTGATGTACGATTTTTAGTTTTCTCCAATTTCTAATAATTTATTTTTCAAATATTTAAATTTACCGCGCAAGTAATAAGAATAATTAATAAGGGTGCATTCCGAAATGCGCTACGCTACAGCTGCTCGCAGTGCATTTTGTAATGCACCCTTAATTATTTATGCAATTAAAATTTTAAATTAAATACAAATATAGGATTTGACTGCAAATTTATTTTTAAATATTTCTGAAGGGAGACAAAATGTTGAATAATTCCTCGAAATTTGAGGGCCTGTTAAAAACGAATTACCAACTGTTGGTACTTTTATCAGTATTTAAAATTAGTTGTTATTACTCCCGCAGTAAAAATAATAATAATCGACAGACACATAGAGTTGAAAAATATCTAGACAATTTTAGGTCATTGGACTTTGGTATAAAAATATTGAAAGTTGTCATTACGACAGTGAACTCCAAAAATATAAGATTTATTATAAAAACTTTTTTTTATAACTTTTTAAAACAATTGTCATTAATTTATAATGACACCTCCTAATTGTTTAGTAAATCATGAAAGTAATAGTTTAAATTTAGAAACCGCTCAAAGATTAGAGTATTATTATTTAAATAATTGTGTCGAGTGGATAAAAGCACGTGGATTAAAAACGGTATGTATTTTTAAATTTATCAGATTTATAATTTTTTTAAATTTTATTTAAGAAAAAATTTTGTTTTTTCTTTATTAAATTTGATCACTCAAACAATATGTACAGTATGTAAATATATATGAAGATTTTATGATTTTTTCTTTTCAAATGTCAGAAAGGCGCCATTCACTTGATAGCAAAATTCACGTACGCCACATAAGACTGTATTATGAATTGATAACAAACTTTTAATTATTTTTCATAATTTTGTAGTATTGGAAATTAATTTAAAAAATTTTCGACCATTTTGTTTTTAGAAAAAATAAAATTTTTTTTTTTATTTTTTAAAAAAATATTATTACGTGGGAGAGAAAGAGCTCGCGAGTAAAATGAATACCCACATTGATATATTTGGAGAAATAATTTATTTGACAATTAATTGAGCAAATTTTAAGTCAAAAAAAGATTTTCTTGAAACTTTTAAAAAATTTTTTTGGTCGACTTTTTTAGTTCTATAACAGGTTCAAAAGTAATGGTTTTTGAACTGTTTTGGAATTTTATTAGAACGTCTTTTTTCTACAATAGGTTCAAAAACATTTTGAAAAGTTCCAAGATCATCACTTTTGAATTTTTTCTGGAGCTAAAAAAGACGTTCCAAAAAAATTCGAAATAAGTTCTGAAATCTCTGTTTTTGACGTTTTATAGTTCTAAAAAATAACATTCCTAAAAAGTTCCAAAATTACAACTTTTTACCTTTTTATGGACTAAAAAAGACGTTCTAAAAACATTACAAAACAGTTCAAAAATCACTATCTTTGAACCTTTTATAGAACTATAAAAGAAGACCAAAAAAATTATAAAAAATTTCCAAGAAAATCCTTTTTTGACTCAAAATTTGCTTATAAGAACTTTTGTTTTACTGTCGAAATTACTAAAGTTTCAAAAAAGTTCTACTCGAAGTTTTAATCTGTCTTATGTTGAACTGTTTTGGAACCTTTTTAGAACGAATTTTTTTTACACTTTATTAATTAAAGAGGATGGTTAATAAACAATTGTAATTACCAATAATAACTTGATTGGAATATGGGGTTGTGGGTATTCTTTTTACTGGAAATTTTATTATTTACACGATTGTCATGATAATTTTTTTCTCAGGTCTGCTTGCAATTTCCTGATGCACTTTTAAAGGACTCAGCGATTATAGCGCTGGAGCTAGAAAAATTATTAGGTCACAAAGTATATATTCTAGGTGATACGACATGTGGAAGTTGTTGTGTGGACGAAATAGCAGCGGATCATATTAAAGCTGATGGAATTATTCATTTTGGACATGCATGTCTTAATCCTACAATTAAGTTACCAATTTTTCATGTACTGCCGAGGTGTAATATCGATATAGATGTTTTTATTCAATCATTCTGTGATTATTTTGATTGTGATAGGAATATTTTATTTTTTTACGACGTCTCTTACGCACATGCGATTGGTAATTACGTAAATCAATTATTATTCTGTTTTACATACATAGAAAAATAGGAAATTTGATGCCCTTTCAAATGAATACCAACAAGCCATTTTTTCTATTACTTTCAAATAAACATATATAAGATATATACATATATTTTTTTGGAAATAAATATGGCATGTTGGTACTCATTTGAAAGGACTTTTAATTTTCTATTAAATTGTAGTTCCAAAATTTTTTTTTTTGTATTTAAAAAAAAATTAATAAATTTTTTTTACAGAATCAATTTGGAAAAAATTAAAAGAAAAAAATTATAATAAAATAAAATTAACTTTATTAAATTGTAAATCAAATATTGACTTTACTGATAAGAAAAGTGATGATAGTGATAAGAAAAAAATAATAATTGGACGGGAATTATTATTAAACGACAATAAATTTGAAGATTTTGTAGGATTTTATTTAGGAGATGATAATAAAACATTAGCATCATTTGCGCTTAGTATACCTGTACAAAATTGGTATTACTGTACAGGAATAATAGAAGAGGAAAGTATTAAGATGAACATTAACGAATTTGAAGTAACAAAAAATCCCTGGTTGAGACGACGTCGTTTTTTGGTTGAAAAATTAAAAGACGCAAAAGTTATTGGTATCGTAGTAGCAACACTAGGGATAAAGAATTATTTGGATGTATTAGATATGATTAAGAGTATATTAAAACGTAAAAATATTAAATCATATATATTTAGTGTTGGAAAACCGAATCCTGCGAAATTGGCAAATTTTGCGGAGGTAAGAATTTAAAAGAAAATAATTATACCCATATTTGAATAGCTGATGAAATTCTGAGTTTAATGAGTACCCACAAGAATATATTTTGACTAGTCAATTATTTCATTAATTTATTAATTAATGTTAATTATCTGTACAACTTATCCATTTTCATTTCAAATATATCGATGTCGGTATTCAAATTTTACAAAATTTTATCACAAATTCACCGGTCGACGATTGAAAAATTTTTTTTTCTTTACAAAAAATCAAAATCAAAATTTTGAAAGCAAAGTTTTTTTTAAACGAAATTTTTTTTTTGTCAAGTGACTATTACTGACGAATAGTAGACAGAATTTCGCGTCAAATGAGTACCCACATCAATACTTTTAGTTTTCAAATTTTTTAATTAATTTATCTGATAATTAATATACAAGTATTTCTAATATCAATCAAAGATATCGATGTTGGTACTCAAACTTCATGAAATTTTGTCGTGAATTCAACTGTACCATTAATTTTTTTTTCTTACAAACCCCGAAGCCAAAATAACATGAAGTAATAAAAATGAAAATTGATAAAAAAAATATTTATTGACAGGTTGATGCATTTGTCGTAATAGCATGCCCAGAAAATGAAATATTTGACTCAAAGGACTATTATAAACCACTGTGTACTCCATTTGAAGTTGAACTAGCTTTCAATGATTCAAGAGAATTTTCTACAAATTACTGTCTTGACTTCCGGCAATTATTACCCGGTGGAATTAATTACGTCGAATTCAAGCCAACAGATCAATCAGACATATCATTAATTACCGGACAATTGCGTAATTATTCATCTGAAAGTGGGGATCAGACTGACACAGAGAAAATGAAGACCCTGGCTTGCAAAAATGATGGTACGGTCGCAATCGGTAAAGCTGGCGCCGATTTTCTACTAAATCGTTCTTGGCAAGGACTAGAACAAAAACTAGGAGAAACAGAAATAAAAACTGCAGAACAAGGTCGTCGTGGGTTGCCTGTTAATTATGATACCGAGCCATTAATTAATAAGACATAATTAATTTTATAATTTATAAATTATGTAATTAATAAACAATTTTTATTTATAAAGTTATTTACATTAATTCAGAACCTTTTGGATCACGTGGTAAAATTCCTTTTATTCTCAATTCAGCTTGCGCTTGTGCTATTTGCTGTAATAATTAAAATAATCAAGTAATTAATATTTTTTTATTTTTTTTTTAAATTAAAACAGACTGCGTCGGTCGATAGAAAATTAAATGCTCTTTAAAATGAGTACCAACAAGCCATAGTTATTTTTAATATCAACAAGTCATATTTATATATTTCAACTCTTGCAAAGTTAAATATATGTGAATCTTTGGTTTATATTAAAATAAATATGTCGTGTTGGTATTCTTTTTAAAGGGGATTCGTTTTTCTATCGATTTCTGAACAAAAATTATTTTTTTTATTAAATTGTGTCAATAATTAAAAAAAAAAAAATTTTTATGAGTTTAAATGTAGCAGACACACGACAATTTTTGAATTACATATAAAAAAATTAGATAATTAAAAAAATGCATCTACTGAATTTTGAATTATCTAAACATACATTTTTTATTTTTATTTTATAAACATTTTAATTTATTATTTAAAAAGTTTTAAAAATTGTCAATGTCCGCTAACTTTACTATCATAAATTTTTTCTTACATGCTGAAGTTGTTTAGCGGCTTCCTCGCAATTGTTAAAAGTAAATGTACGGTATAGTACCACAGTAACAGCATATATACCAAAAATAATAACTAAAATAATTGGTAATATCAATAATAATTGCCGGTATTCATTAACCCATGGTGATTTTATTGTGCCGGTTATTGCAGCTGCCCATGGACCTAAAAGCAGTCCCAGACAAAACACCCATTCCATTAATTTGGTCATCTAAATAAATAAATTAGTAATGGTTAATTTTAAAAAATATTATTTTTTCATTATTTATGATAAGATTAAAAAGTCTTACTATATAAATATATATTTTTTATCAATAATATAATATTCTCCTTATTATTCAGTGTATGTTATGACAACACATTAACCTATAACTTACTTGTCATGTATAAAATATATGACATTTTTCAATATTTTACCGGTAGAATGCGCAAAATGTAATTTCTCACATTTATGAATTTACTTATGATACTGAAATTAGCCGACATCTAAAGTTTTTAGATTTTTTTTCAAAACGATAAATTATAAAAAAAAAAATAATATTTGAAAAAATTGCACTTATAGTTTTTCAAATTCTCAACATGCGCATATTTTTATATCATATATTTTTATAATTTACTTGTTGAAAAAAAACTCCGAAAATTTTTAACTGTCAGTTAACTTTATGATCATATTTACTTTCAAACTTTTTATATATAATTATAATTATTATTTTTAAATAGAATTCATGTTACTTTTCGTGATGATTTAGTTAAATTAATAAGGTCATTGATAATATCAGTTAATAAATAATTCGCTATTATTTAATTTTTTACTGACAAGTTATACCAAATTTCTTAATGATACTGAAGTTGGCATGATTTTGAAGTTAGCAGACAGTTAACAATTTTCTGATTTTTTTTTCAACAATTTAATTTAAAAAAAAAAAGAAAACTAAAAAAATGCACATGTAGAGAATTAAAAAAATTATGGGTGCAATTTTTTTTAAATATTTTTTTTTATAATTTATCGTTAAAAAAACAATTCAAAAATTATTAGACGTCGGTTAACTTCCCAGACTGCATTCAAGTCGGAATGACTGCTTTCCGACGTCTTTTTGAAGGCGTCCTCAAGAAGCCTCATAGTGACTTCTTAAAAGTGTCATTTTTAAGAATTCTTAATTAAGAGTTCTTAAAGACTCCATAAATAAGACGGCAGTTTTGTGACGTATAAATGTATTCATTTTTAAACTTCTTTATAAAGTCAAAATTAGGAGCTCCCCAAGCGGCACAAAAAAAAATTGTTGACTTTTTGTTAAATTTGAGGCAACAATTTGTTATAGTGTAACTAATTGTTGACATAAAGTTAACAATTTTTTTTTTGTGCCGCTTGGGTCCTTAAAGACGTCATGGTAAATTCATACTGAAGCCTTATTTGCCAAGTCAGAAAAAAGAACTCTTTGAGATATTTATATTAAATAAACGAATTTTATGGAGAAAAGTTAGTGGTTTAATGAAAGAAAATGGCGGAATTTGAATCAACTCGGTGAGTGATTTATCATTTTTTTTTATATAAATAATTTAATTATTCAAAAAAGTAGAAACAGATGACGGTAATAATTAATTTAGTCCTTCATTTTACAACAATGGACCTTTAAGTTTCTCGTGACATTTTTTTAGAAAAAAAAAAAAAAATTACTCTACTTAATATTAATTTCAATGATACTGAAGTTAGCTGACGTCTAATAATTTTTGAATTTTTTTAAAAATCATAAATTATAAAAAAAAAATATTTAAAAAAATTGCACCTCTAGTTTTTTTAATTTTCCATGTATGCATTTTTTTTTTTTTTTTTTTTTTTATTGTGATAAACTTGTTGAAAAAAAAATCTGGAAATTATTAATTTTCTGTTAACTTTAAGATCATTCTTCGAAATTAAAAAATTTAGACAATAAATTAAAATGAATTTTTTTTCAATTTCCATACGGATAAATAAATATTTAAGGCAGGAAATTTTATTAGGAAGTTAATGAACTTAAAGTTACAATTTATTGTTAGTTACAAAAAATTTTATTGTTAAAAAGTCATTACTTTTATGCCAAATAATGAACAAAATTTTGAATTTTCGAGTATAAAGATTAAGAATTTATTTCTTATATTATTAACATGCGAAATCATTACTTGGATCTTTAATTCTATAGATTTTCACACCATTTACTATTTGTTTTTATCGACAAACGTTGAACTTCGGGATCCATTTCATGCCTGGGAATCCCAAAATATTCTTGAACATTAACTGCAGTTTTAAGCTCTTTAATTTTTATAGCTAAGTAACGGCATGTTGCACGAAATAAATCAGGTATTTGTAGATAATTTGCGGCTTTAACTAGTTCAAAAATCCATATTTTACCCTTTGCTTCCACTGTCTTCAAAATATGACAAAAAAAAAAACGATCCATTAAAATAAAAAATGATTTTGAAGTTAGCAGACAATTAACAATTTTCCGATTTTTTTTTCAACAATTTAATTAAAAAAAAAAAAGAAAACTAAAAAAATGCACATGTAGAAAATTCAGAAAACCATGGATGCATTTTTAAAAAATATTTTTTGTTTTATAATTATTCATTTAAAAAAAAATCAAAAAATTATTAGATGTTGGTTAACTTCAGTCTCATAAATAAAAATCATTAGTTTTTACTAAAAATCACAATAACTCTTAAATTAATGATTTTATCATAAAAATCAATTATATATTTTTTGTAGGAAATTTAATTCTCTACAACTTTGTTTTCATACATTTTTATCGTATCTTCAATAATTAAGTCACAATTTAAGTATCAAAATTAAAAAATTTCTGCTATTTTTTAAATTTACATACCGAGTTTTTTAAATTTTAATTTACAAAAATACAAAAAAAATGCATCTTTATACATTTATAGACAACTAAATTTCCTAAAAAAAAGTATCTTTAATTTTTTGCGTGGTATCATTAATTTTAAAAATCACTTACCTGAAAGAATTCAAATTGGTTTTGATTAAGATCAAAATACTCAAGTCCATTATTTTCTTTAATTGGTAATTCGTCATCTAAATTTCTGTACTTCTCATCCCACTCAAGTATTAAATCAAGCATTTGTGATGTAATGCCTGGTAAATAAACAGGAGTATCTGGATCACTCTCTATTCCTATTTCAAACATTTCTTTTATCGTCACCCATCGGTCTAGGGTCGATTTTTTAGCTCTGCGTGTTTCATTATCCAATGATTGGACCATATAAATTGTATTTCCACTTTGACTTTCAGAAGCCATTATTATTTATGATTATTACTATTAATTTATTTTTTTATATTAACACATTAATTTTTTAATTTCGTATTATGAAATTATTTAAACAATTTTCTTTACACTTTTAATACTCATGCATACGTGACTTATCATACTACGTGATGTAACAATACACGACAATATTTTTTTTTATCAATAGACAATTTTTTTTTTGTCTCAAAAATTTGTAATTTGTTTTATCAAATTAATAATTAGTTTAATAATCAATTAATTATTTAATTTTTTATTGTTATTTGTTTTGAAGGACATTCTCAGACAATCCCCTCCCCCCACTTTTTGAAAATATTTAATGATCTTGAACTGTCATAACAGTATTAAAATTTTATTAATTAATTAAAAAAAAATTAAGGCATTAATTCAAAAAAGGACAACGTAGTCGCGATTTCGCTGAGTTATAGAATTAAAAAAAACTTACTTACAGTTGTTATTAATTAGGAGTTAAACGAAATTTGTTGAGTAAATTTTAGTCTACAAAATTTAAAAATTCTAATAATGAAATTGACATGAAGATTTTACTAAAATTTATTTTTCAAATTATATTCAACTCCTAATTTATGTCAACTGTAAATAATTTTTTTAAAAGTCTGTCTCGGCAAAATTGTAATTGCGTTGTTTTTTTTTCCATTAATGCTTTAACGTTTTTTTTAATTAATTATCAAAATTTTATTACTGTCATTACAATTGAAAGTTATCGAATCTATCCAAAAAAAGTTGGTGTTATGTCACCGCTTACAGTCGTCATAGCAACGGTTGCTATGGAGACTGCTGTTATGACAACGGTTGCTATAGAGACTGTTACCATGGCAACAGTTGCTATGGGGATAGTTGGTCATGTTAGCAGCTGATAGAGACAATAGATACCGATGATGAATATTTTTAATAACGATTTTTTCAGAAGGGGAGCATAGAATTATCAAAATATTACAAGAGGTAAAAAATAATGGGGGCGCCTCAGCGCGCAAAAGTCTTCTAGTAGTTTAAAAAAATGAGGGGTGCTGTCTGCGAATGGCCTTAAAAAAACTGAGCTAGATTTGAACTCGCGAGCTTAAGTTTAAATATTAATTTTTAAAAATTCGAATTTTTTATTTTTTATAGGGTAGAACTACCATTGGTAGCCACTGCTTCATTTCTGAACATTTAATACATTATTTTAATTAATAAAAAAGTATAAAATAAAATTTCCGTTTTAACCTGTGTCCTTGTACAAATTTTCAAAATTAATTACGTCATTGCATCTTGTCCAAATTATTTTATTTAAATTTTTCGTGTCCAAAACTTGCCCTAAAGTGGCCAAAAAACGGTACCTTTTAAAAAATTATAATTTGATCATTTAGATGATAAAAAGGAAGTAATTAAGATTTTTAAAAAATTTACTAAAATTCAAATCATGTTTTTAAAAATTTGAAAAATTAATTTTTTTTTTTTTGTCAAAATCTAATGACGTGAGAACTCAAATAAACGTAAACTCAATTTCTTTTGCTACCGTCACTAAATAAATTTAAAAATCATACTTTTATAAATTTTCAAAAATTAACGAATTAAAAAAAATACTATCGGGAACTAAAACTGCTCATAATTTCAAAAATAGTAAATTTATCAAAATTTTGTATCAGACCTTTTTTGTAGCTCGTTAAATTTTCTGCAGAAAAGGTTCTTATCACCAAAGTGATAATTTGAAAATTTAAAAAGTTATTGTTATATGAAAGGAAAAAAAAAAATTCAATTTTTATCCATAATTAAAAATTAATTATTTGTAATAATTTTTGTAAGTACAGTTAATTATTTTTCATCGCACTATTTTTTTAAACGATCAATGATTCATCAAAATATTGTAATTCGTCATTTAATATTTCTCTTAAATTTGTGCCTAAATCATCTTCGACATGTAATAATTTACGAATATTTTGGATACTTTCTTGATTTAAATGATTAGCGACTGAAGTTGTGGTTGCGCTTAATAATTCTGGAATATCGAGATAATTGGCAGCATTGACTAGTTCGAATAATAAATTTATCTCTACGTCCTGTAAAAAATTTCAGTGGTAAATTTTTCGTTGCAACGGATTATTTAATAAAAATAAAAAAAATATATATATATATATTTACTTTAAAAAAAAAAGTTTCCCACTCGGATGATTCATTGGTTGATTTTCTAACATAATTAGAGTTTTCGTGCTTCAATTCCGCCCATTCAACGAGTAGACGTAATACTTGGGAATGAACTTTTGGAACGGGTACAATATTATCTGAAGTATCGCCCATAATTTCGACAACTTCTTTCAAAACGCTTGATAGTGTAATAACGTTCTTATGAACTTTAAAGGCTATTTTATCTGATGATTCTAGGTAATAAATATCTCCGGACTGTAATAAATAATTTAGACGGTCATCAGTTACTATTTTAAATTTTTGAATAATAAAAAAAATAAAAAAGTGTTTGATTGTTATAATTTGATATGATGGCGATTGGGATTTAAAAAATTTTTTAAAATTTTTTTATGGTCATGTGGGTACTCAAACTAGAGCATTTGAGTTCGTTAACTTGAAGATGGTGATAATTTTGTAAAAAAAAAATTTTAGAAAAATTTTTGAATTTGAAAATTTTTTTTAGTTTTTTAGGTCATGTGGGTAGTCAAATAATAGCTCTTGAGTTACTTTCAATGAATATGAAAAAAAAAACGTTGATTTTTTTAATTTTAGAAAAAAAAAAATTTTTAGATTTTTTTTATTGTCATGTGTGTATTTAAACTAAATGTCCTATTGATTTACTTAGAAATAAATCGAATTTGAAAATTATTGTAAATTAGGTAAACTTGATATTTATAAATGTTGGTGATGAAATATTCTAGATAAATAAAAAGAATACCTGTGATAAAGATTCATCAGAATTGACAGATTCAGTTAATTGATAAACAGTGTTTTCAGGTTCTAAATATTTAGCTTGGATTTTAACGAAATTGATGCATTTATCTATTAGAGAGGCCTCCTTGTAAGGTAAACTTATTATCTCGCCTTCTCTATACTCATCGATGTTGACATCTTGTAATAAATTTTTAAGTGTTGCTGAATATCTTATAAGATCTGAATTTAATTTATGCATTTTTCCATCGTTGGTACGTAAAGTTAATATCGGCATCTATAATCAGAGTTTATAAATCAAATAAAAGAGACCGAAATTCCTGACGCTGTACTTTTAATCAGAATAATCGTATCGAGTTCAAAATAATATTATTTCAAATTTCGAATCTCTACTTTAATCTTCTGGATAATTAAATGCCAAATGATATCTTGCCGAGATACAGACAAAAAAAGAAAAATTTATAAAAATTATTTAATTTTAGCTTTTAATTTTAAGCTGTAGCATAAAGAAACGGGGAATTAAAATTAATTGGACTCATCGGTAAGCCCGTAGTTTGAGTTTTAAAATGAGCAGCTCACAAGCTTCGTACGATTATTTATTATCGTCATGATAATTTTTAGGGAAATTCGTGCGTTCAGATTCGCCGTAAAATAAAACCCCAATTAATAATTCCAAGTAAACAAAAAAAGATATTAAGTAAACCTCCAAAAACAGGCTTTCGGTATATTTTATCTTTATGCAGCTAAAAAATGTAATTTAAAAAAATGTTCGACTTCCAAGAAATGTCAATATTTAATTTAGCGATCCCGTGAATTTGTTTTGTATAAATAAATTTTAATGCATTTTTATAGTTTTTGTTGTGCAAACCCACTGAGAAAGTGAACATCTAAAGCTTTTATTCTGTAATTTTTCAAAATTATTCTACGAGAATATTTCACTGAAATACCAAAGGCTCAATTATAAAAATTAAAGCCCGAAAATATAAATCAACTCAACTTTATAATTTTTATCAACTATTTTATTTATTGTAATTAACAAACGTCACTTGTAACTTTTTCAAAACAGTATCCACTTTTTATCGACACTTGATACATTTAAACTAAATTAAATAATTTATTTAAATAGTAATTATATTAAATATTAGTCACGACAAACTAATTATAAAATTGTCACAAAGTCATTATGAGAACAATGTCAGTGATAACAAAAAAAAAATGTTTTATCTCATATCAATTTATAAAAATGACTAAAATATACTCATACCATAATAAAGATGAAATAAAATTATTAATTTACATACAAGGACATAAATTTACTGCCGTAGTACAGAAAAGTATTAACTTACCCAAGTTTAAATTTAAAAAAAAATAAAAAAAAACTATTTTTGCAGATGAAAGCGATTTATTTATTTCTTATATTTATCTACAAAATGTACAAATAATGATGTGACAATGACCAAGTTAATTTATTATAATTATAATTATTATATTTTATTTTACTTTTTTTTGTTATTATTTATTTTTCTCACTTATATAATTAATTGATTTAAATTATCAATCCTTTTATTTGTTTTTATTTTAATAACTAATTATTATTTACTCATCAATAATATAATTATAATAATTACTTATTTTTTTTTTGTTTTTGGATAATGCGTACAATTAATAAACATCTGACTTTTTTTTTCTTTTTCGAAAAAAGTTTATAAGTTAATTAAATCAACTTTTTTTTTTTATTTATTTTTATTTTTGTTTTACAAAAAGTGATTTATTCTTTTGTATGTTTTGTTTATTTCTTTTAATTGCAAAGCGATTGTTAGCAAGCTAAACATTAAAGGTATATCTATATATATATATTGAGTGGTCGTTGAAAATTAAATTTTCTCAGACGCCCCATAGAATCTTAAGCTTCTATTTAGTGACAAAATACGTGGGAAATTTGGTTTTTTCTTTTTAATTAAAAAAGAACACGTGCTTTGGGACGATCAAAGTTCACTTTTCGATACAATTGCGGTTTTTTTTAAATATCTCATGAAATACGCAGATTAAAGGAAAAAATCATAGGAACAATTTTGTAGGAAATGAAATTCTTGACAAAAAAGGTTATGTTCATTTTTTTTACAAAATATGTATTTACGAAGATATTTTAAGAAAACTTTTTAGATCTTATCAATTGAGCATTTTAAGTCTTACGAATGTTAAAAATAAGGTTTTTTCTTAAATGTAGACAACTTCGTAACTTGTAACATATCAATCATTAATGCTTGTTATGGTTTCTATATACTTAGAAAAATGTTATTTTCAAAATATGTAATCCTTAAAATGCTCAATTCATCAAATCTAAAAAGAGTTTTTTTAAAATATCTTCAAAAATACACATTTTATAAAAAAAATGAATATGACCTTTTTTGTCAAGATTTTAATTTCCTACAAAATTGTTCTTATGATTTTTTCCTATAATCTGCATATTTTATGAGATATTTAAAAAAAACCGCGATGGTATCAAAAAATGATATTTGATCCTGAGGCACGTGTTCTTTTTACTTAAAAAGAAAAAACCAAATTCCCCAGGTATTTTTTCACTAAAAAAAAGTTTTTTATGAGGCGTCTGAAAAAATTTAATTTTTATCGACCACCCTAATATACATATATATATATATATATTTATACAGAGAAAAAAGAGCTCTGATATTATTCTTTTATATTTTTATAATCAATATTGAATTACTTAACTATTATATATTTTTAATTTAAATTCATAATTTAATTATTAATTTATTTATTTTTGAACAAACAGGGTTATTTAAAGTTTATGTATATATTATATTTATTTTTTTATAATATATATTAATCATATTTATCCCAACAAGAGTAAGTATTTGTTATTAAATTTAATTATTTATTATATTTTTTTTTTATTTATTTAATGTTCGATATATATTTTTTTCCTGTTGAATTTTTAAAATTCTTTGGTTTTGTTTATTTATATATCATTAATTATATTTATTTATTTATTATATATTTCGCTATTTTTTTTCAACTATGATAATTTCAATTTATTTAGATTTTTATATTTAATCAAAAAAACAAAAAAAGTTTCCTTTATTGCCGCATACTTTCTTCTATTGATAAACCATAAAATAATTAATAATTATAATTATAAATTATCTTGAAAATTTCAAGTGAAATATTAGTTAGGATTATAAATTATATATTATATTTTCGGAGCGATTTAATTGGGGTGAAATAATCATGTTAATAATTAGTTAATATCAAAATATATACGATAAATAATTATTAATTATTAAAGTAATGGTAATGAAGTTTATATTGAGTGATGATTGATGATGACTATGACAAAAGTAAATTTGTTGAATTTAATTATTAATCGGATGACGATAAATAAATTAACGTTAATTGATTGATTAATTATTAATTGACATTTATTTTCAATATGTGGATATGAGGGCATTTAGAGAGATATTTTTATTTTACACTTAAATTTATTATTTGTAAAATAAAAAAACAATAATGCAGTTTTTGAAAAAAATCAAAATTTTGAAAATTTTTTATTATTAGTAATATTGGCATGTCGATACTCAAACTTGAGGAAATCTAGTGAACTATTCAAATCTATAACTTTAAAACTAAAAAAAATAATTTTTCAAATTTCCAAAAAAATTTCAAATATTTTTTTTTTTACCAAATAACATCCAGGTCATCAAATTTTAATAGCCTATTCAAAACTACAGTTTACAAAATCAAAAATAATTTTTTATTTTTCAAAAACATCATAAATTTTATTTTTGCTCAAAATACCACTATGTGGGTACTCAAACAAACGGAAATTGAATATCCCATTTCGATTTACTATTCCCAAATCTCAAAGTCAAAATTATCATTTTCCGAAATTCCCCACTCTAAATTCAAAATGAAAAAAAATTACCATTGCAGCCTTTTTAATTAATAATTAATAATTAATCTCTCAACGTCACGAAAATTCCAAAAAAAAAACATCAAATTAATTTTTCAAAAATTATTATTTTTATTTAAAGTTATTTTCTTCAATTTGTTAATTATATTTTTTCACTACCATGGCAGTTTACAAATATTGATATACTCTTACACTTTTACATCATCAAATATTTGTTCATATACCAGTAAATCAATAATTAATAATCATTAATCAATAATTAATCATTAATTATTTTTATCTGTTTTAAAATTATTTACTTTTACATAACTATTTATTTAATTATAAATAAATTTCATCTTAAATAATTAATTCACTTATATTTAATAATTATGACACACTTTTATTTCATTAATCAATGAACCATTAATTATTTATTAATTAATAACGTATTTATTAATATCCTACGAGTATTTTCACTCAAATTAATTGAAAAAAAAAGAAATTCTATCCACGCATTACTTAATTATAAATTATTTGGTATAATTATTTTAATTCTAATTAATTAAATTTGAAAAATTCATTAATTAATCATACAAATTTTTTTTTAATTATTTATCAATAAATAATTATAGGCTATACCAATTATTTACAGCCTTTATATTACTATTTAATTAGTAATAAATATTAACCATTAATCATTAATAATTAATTATCAAAAAAATGTAATTTTAAATTATGATTTTTTTTTGTTTTAAATATTTCAGTATTTAATTTTTTTTAAGGTCAGTAGACCATAAGAAATTTTTTTTTCTTTAATTAATTAATTAATTAATTGATTGATTAATTAATTGGTGAGTTAGTTAGTTTTCTTTTTTTTTTTTAATTCATTGAAAAGTAGATTTATAAAAACCATTTGGCAATAATAATTGTTAAAATATGAGGAGTGATGGTTAATAGAGAGGCGCCGCTTACGGTGACATCTTCGGGCATTAATAGAACGTCATCGATAACGTGAATTATTCCATTGGTGCAGGCGACATCTGGACGGAATACTCGTATCCATTTACCCATCCATTCTATTTGATAGCCTATAAAAATTATTAATCATTAATCACTCAGATATTTTATTTATTAACATGATTAATGATAAATGCACACCGGAAGTGGGGTGTGTAACAACAACAAAATTTGCGGGGACTTTGAATTATACTTTGAGTTGAATTTAAATAATTTTTCACAGACTGGAAATTGGTTAACGGCATTAATGCTCTCATGTAAAATATTCAAAATTGCGGGTGATGATAAAAAAGTCGTGTGCACTTGGCAAAAAAAAAATTTACTCTGTAGAATTGTAGAGAATTAAATGCCCTTTCAAACGAATACCAACAAGGCATACTTATTTTTATTAATGTTAATGATGAATATATATACTTTGTATGTAGAAATTGAAGCATATGTATATCTTTGTAATTTATGAAAATAAGTATGGCTTATTGGTACTCGTTTGAAATCGCATTCAATTCTCTATTCAGAACAGGGTATTAATTTTAATTAACTCGTTTGTAGCTTGAAATTCTAATTAATTAATTTAAATAATTAAAGAATAAAATTTTTTTATTTCAGTAGATTATTTAAATTGATATTTTATCTGTAATATAAAGAGTTTGAGGTGTACATTTATTATTTTTTATTATTTATTTTTAAGCGGTCAACTCAAGCTTGCATAAATAAAATTTAAAGTGAAACTTAGTCGTAAATTAAATACTTAAAATTTTCAATAAATTACAAACAATAAAATAATTATTGTTCACACTTTGGAAGCATTTTACTTTAATTCGGCTTATAACCTCTCTGCTTCGCGTTCGAGGCGTGCAAAATTATTTAAAACTTACAATTTTCATAAAAAAAAAGTAATTTTTTATTTTGAATGTACTTAAAATTTATCTAGTATCTAAACTATTAGACTTACGTTAAAATTGCTCAGGACCATTTTTGTCGAGGATTAAATTCTCAATAAATCTTACTCTGATAACTTTTACTGTATCTCTAATAGTTTTGCCAGAATTGAAATTTAAAATTCACAAAACACAAATTCAAATTTTTAGTAATAAATTCAGTATTCTTAAAAAAATTCTAGCATCTAAACTATTGGACTTACAGTATAATTTATCAGGAGCTTTTTTATAGAGAATTAAATTTCCTATATTTTTGATAATAACCATTTTTACTGAATTGTCAACAGTTTCGTCAGGAATTTGAAGTTAAAGATAATAAGACTGAATCTGATTTTGAATTTCGATTTAAATATTTAACTTGTCAGTAAAATGCTTTCATATAAAGAAAAATTTTTTTTCACGAAGCATCAAAGCTCATATTTGCAATAAATGATAGAAAAATAAATTTATAATCCAATGAAATTTTCTTTTAATAAAAAAAAAAAATAATGGTTAAGAAATAATCCTCTGGTCTATTCGATGTCATCTTATTTAGAATTTATTACTTTGATACATAAAAAAAAATATATATATGAAGAAAAGTTTACGCAAGTAGTATAAAAGTAGTTTTGAGTATTATAAAAAAAAAAATAATAAACTTTTGAATTCCCAAGAGTTGACAAAGAGAGTAAAGGAAATAAAAAAAAAAAAAAAAAAAAATAGAACCCACCGACGACTGAGAAAAAGTTAAAATTAATGCAGACGTATAGAGGTCGCTATTTTATTACTTTTTCAATAAATCGGTCGTTACATATCCAATAACTATATAAGCAAACTACGCGGGATAAAATTGCCGGATAAAATAATTCATTTTAGAAAATTCGAATTTTTTTACTGATCGTAATTTTGGGACAAATAATCGTGCAGATTTTGAAAAATTTCAATTCTATTCCAAAGATTTTTTTTAATGACTTCTAGTGACCGGAAATAAAAGAAAAAATTTTGAAATTTTTTTTTTTATAGATTTTTCTTTGAATTCAATTTGTAATTAATTAAAAAAAAACTCAAGTTTATAACAAGACGATAGAAAGCTTGAAAATAAAACTTTTTTTTTATATTAATCCGATGATTTTTCACTGAGTTACAAAATTTGGATTTTAATTTTTGAAACTCGCGTTTCAAAATTAACGCGCGCAAGATAAAAATTAATTTTTATTTTTTCTTTAGTAATTAAAAATATAAAATAATAAATCTAATTGTTTTTAATACTCAGATTAACATATATATTTAAGTATTATTAATATTACTACGTAATATAAATGCCGATATGTTATAAATTTATTATATGAGTAAAGATATAAATTTATGAGACGATAAATACCCATTTTATGGCTCATGTCCTATTTTAGGATAACGATCGAATGTGTTAAAAGCACGTCATATATATAAATATATATAGATATATATTTATATGAGTTTTTTATTATTATATTTACTATCCTATAAATTATAAAGAGTTAAAACTTATAAATTTAATTAAAATAAATTAATTGATAAATTAAATCATATAAATTAAATAAAATTTTATTTAGTATATTGTGCATTTTTTTATAATCAAAATATATATGATGATTCTATCTACTTAATTTATTAAGGTATTATGGTAGCAAGAGAATGTATTTTATATATACATATATATTTTTTTTTTATTTTAAGCCGTTAAAAAAATTTTGTCGGCCATTTTGATTGTCCACTTGACTATTTTGATACCATATTTTAATTATAAATATGTGATTTTTAATTAATATCAATTTGATTTCTTATATATAAATAGTGAATTTAAATGACTGTTCGGTAATTAAATTTATTTATAAATTTTAAATGATTAAAAAATTGGATTTATTTTTCTGAGCTGGTAAAAAAGTTTTGTCGGCCATTTTGAATTTTTTCTCGAGTACTTTAATATTGTACTTTGATAATAAATATGTAGTTTTTAAATATTATTTTAGTTTTCATGTATAAAAAGTCAATTTAAATTAGTAATCAATAATCAAATTTATTTATTTTTAAATCATTTAATTATTTTTTTGTGACAATAAAAGAATTTTATCGGCCATTTTAATTGTCCACTTGGTTATTTTGAAACCGTATTTAAAAAAATAAATAATCGATTTTTAAATAATCATAAATCTGTTTCCTTTGAATAAACAGTAAATTTAAGTGATCATTCATTAATTAAAATTATTTTTTTTTTCAAACGATGGAAAAATTTAATTTATATTTTTGAGTCAATAAAAAAATTTTGTCAGCCATTTTGAATGTTCATTTAAATTTTGATGAATAAAAATTGAAATTTCGCTACCATACAACCTTAGAATAAAAAAGCATGACGCAATTTGAATGCATTTAAGCAAAAATTTAACGAAAAAAATGAAAAAAATTTAAATAATTTATAAAAGTTAAAATCTTTTATCCCCTGGTAAATAACACTCACCATAGTTATTATTACTAGGCAGATGAATTGCATTTTCGTCATACTTCTGATCGTCTATATTTTAATTTAATAGTAATTATAATTTTAAATATTATTATAAATAAATAAAACGCGTTTGAAAAATTAAAATATACAAATTTTTTTATTTTTTTTTCTTAAAATACTAAACTCAAACTTTAGAATATATATATAATATAATAGTCGTTGTTTTTTATGATAGAAAAGTAAGAAAAATCTCAAGCTGATAGTACTTGAGTGTAAAAAAAAATCTAAATGTTATAGATAAAAGTAAAGTGTCTCAAAAAAAAAAAAAAAAAAAAAAAAATTTAAGGATAAAGATAAAAATAATAGTGACAGAAAAAATATCAAATGACATAAATGTTAAGGATAGAGTTGTAAAAAAAAAATACTCACTTCCATCGTATTCCCTGACACGTAATTTCAATTGATCTCTAATTGGTGACAACATTACCGATTCATTGCCTGTTAATTTTTTCAAATCAGCCATTGTGTATGCTTGGCTCGCTTCAACTAAATGACGCTCTAATATTTGTTTTGTCTGTTGAATAAATAAATTTATTTATTTTCAATTTTTGACCACATGTTATTAAGGGATGATTGTTTGAGAAAATTAAAAGGAAAAATGTATGAGTACTTACGTGATAATTAAATTCCTTCATGAATATTTTTTTGTAAGCTGATGGATGTATGTTTTTGGCCTTCTCCCATGCTGAATCACGAGGTACGAAGTAGGTGTAACGTTTCCTGGGCTCGCTAAGACGGTCGTTGAAGCCACGTTGTTGACCCAGCATGTATGTGGAACTGAAAAAATTTTTTTAAATAATAGATGTGGTGATTATTAGATTTTATTACATGGAGTTTGATTTTAGGGCAGAATTATCAGAGCAGTTGTAGTTGTGACGTCATTTCCTGTAGTTTGAGTACCCACTTGGCTATGTTTGGATTTACAAAAAAATTCAAAAATTTTTCTGTAAAAATTTTTTTTTTTTTGAAATAAATATTTTTGGATAACGTAGAATACTTTTGCGAGTAATATGAGTACCTACATCAATATATTTTAATCAAGCGAATATAAAATGAAAAATAATTAATTAATAAAATAAATAAATTATATTGCAATTACGCTAAATTTTTTGAGTGAATAAGTATCGTAATTATTTGTCTAAAAAAAAGTTTTCGCCTAAAAAAAAAAAAATCAAAATTTTATTTAAGTTAACTAGATTTTTTTTTGGTGATAAAAAGTTTAATTGAACGTTTAATGGTAAAAATAAAATTCTAACATGATTCGATTGAAAGAGACGTTAAAAAAAAAATTTTGAAAAAAAGTATAAGCTCAAGGGTACGGACTATTAAGCCGTTGGTAATTGCACGTACTCTTATTACTCTGACTGGGAAAATAAAAAAAAAGACGGGAAACCTACTGGTTTTAAACTTGCCCGTTTAAAGAGACGAGGGAATGTGAGAAGTCTCTACAAAAGTGTATGGAAGTAGACGACGTGCTAGAGAAAATAGCCAATTTGCATTCAAGCTTTATTCTCGACTCAAACCAATTTGCTTCTATACAATACATTATTTTTATTTATTTTTAAACAGCTTTTCTTGGCTCATTTAATATTTTTATTTTATATTTACAAAAAAAAGTAACAATTGCCTCCATAGTTTACTCGCTTCAATTTTTATATAAATAATTATTGATACATTTTTCCTGATACAATTCTGCGTTAAATAAGTACCCACATCGATATAATTACCAAATTTTTTTACACGACCCATTTTACCCAGTAATTAATTCAGTACTCAGACCATAGGCATGTGGGTATTCAAACAAACGGAAATCAGGTATTTTAAAGGATTCCGACATTAAAAATCACCGGTTATCAAATGTATGAGTTATCTAAGAAACATTTATCACAATTAATATTAATATTATGAAAGATAGATTTTACGTAAAGTAAAAGGAAATTCTATTTTATTAATTTTTTTTTTTTTTTTATTACATAAATTTTTCATTATTTCTTGTGTAAAATAGCTGGAAGGCATTTTTTGAATTGAATAGAAAGACAATATTAAATACCTTTCACCCTCTTTTAACACTTCCATTCGTTCACGGTCTTATCTTTTTCATTTTTTCCCATCTTCTTCTTTTATTACATGTTTCTTTTTTTATTATTTTATCTTTTACTATCTACCATAATCATCGCTCTACATTCTATCCTTTGAGTGTCTATGTACTTAAACAGTCAAAGTGAACAATTTCCCGTTGATTCGTTGACTTTAATAGACAATAAAAATTTTAAGTATTTCTTTCATTTTTACTTAAATTATTATTATTATTTTTATTATTATTTATTTTTTTTGCACAATTTAATTGCAAAGCAATAAGATGTGTTCTGCTAACGCTTATTCGGTCCCAGCTGATTAATTCACGTCAAAGTTATGTGACACTTATTACAATATGATCAAATAGAACAAAATTCGTACCATTTGAAAAACAATTTATTAATGAATAAAACGAACTCAATTTTGAGTAACTTTTTTTATAAATAATGATAGAAAAAAAAAAGTTAAAAAAATTTGTGATGTCCGTCAGTATGTACGGGTGTTGGTAAACACAATGATTTAAAAAATATACAACCGACTGATCTATTTTATTTTTTATTAGACCTGGATTCTCAAATAGAAGAACCCTTTTGAAAATTACTATCCAAATCCTTTTGGTTTAATTATAATTAATAAAAACTTGAAAGTGGCAATGCTGGAAAAAATTTAGCTGCCATTTTTTTTATCATTATTATATTTTTTTTTTTAAGGTGTATATATAAGAGGGTGGTCGTTGAAAATTAAATTTTCTCAGACGCCCCATAGAATCTTAAGCTTCTATTTAGTGACAAAGTACGTGGGAAATTTGGTTTTTTCTTTTTAATTAAAAAAGAACACGTGCTTTGGGACGATCAAAGTTCACTTTTCGATACAATCGCGGTTTTTTTTAAATATATCATGAAATACGCAGATTAAAGGAAAAAATCATAGGAACAATTTTGTAGGAAATGAAATTCTTGACAAAAAAGGTTATGTTCATTTTTTTTACAAAATATGTATTTACGAAGATATTTTAAAAAAACTTTTTAGATTTTATCAATTGAGCATTTTAAGTCTTACGAATGTTAAAAATAAGGTTTTTTCTTAAATATAGACAACTTCGTAACTTGTAACATATCAATCATTAATGCTTGTTATGGTTTCTATATACTTAGAAAAATGTTATTTTCAAAATTTGTAATCCTTAAAATGCTCAATTCATCAGATCTAAAAAGAGTTTTTTTAAAATATCTTCAAAAATACACATTTTATAAAAAAAATGAATATGACCTTTTTTGTCAAGATTTTAATTTCCTACAAAATTGTTCCTATGATTTTTTCCTTTAATCTGCATATTTCATGAGATATTTGAAAAAAACCGCGATGGTATCGAAAAATGAAATTTGATCGTCCTGAGGCACGTGTTCTTTTTACTTAAAAAGAAAAAACCGAATTCTCCATATATATATATTATTAGGCCTCGTACAATCTCATGTCCGGCGAACTTAGTCAAATTCATTTTTTAATTTTTAAACGAAATCAAATTTAAAGGTCCGCGATGGGACGAATCTTAAGTTTGAAAGTCATCACACCTTGTGTGTTAAAAATTCTTCCGACTTTCATTGGGATTCGAACCCACACCTGGCCAGTGATCAAGTTCAAGAGGCTTTTTTTTTATTTTGTTTTATTTTATTGAAAAAATATATAGAAAAAAGGTACATTAGGTCTTGGGGATTCCCAATCTAGCCAATTTTTTTTTTATTACTTTTTTACATATAGGAACATCATCTATCGATCACTTTTTGAATGAGCAAGTGAGTTGTGCTTATTTGAATTTTCCTACTTTTTTTTATTATTTTTTTTTGTCGGGATAAAAATTACTGAATTTTGATAATTGCATTTTGCATATCAATAAAACCTCGAAAAAAATGAATCATAGTTCATAAAAATCAGATCACTAGTGTTCGAGTTATCGCTAAAATTATTAAAATTTATTAAACTAAAGTCGTCGGTTCGAATCCATACGAAGCATTTTTTTTTTTTTTTTTTTTTTTTTTTTAAAGTAAAATTATTTTTCATTTCACCCAAGGTTGTCATATTCGAATAAAAAAAAAGTTCTTACAGTAAAGAAGATTAAAGAATTATAAATAAAAACTGAATCGGATTATTTATTAATATAAAATCCAATTATTGAATCTGAGTAAACTTAAGAGTCTTCTTGGTACTTACGATGTACTCAGTACTCAACAGATATTGATTCATTATTTATTTATTTTTTTTTTTGTTTTATTTTAAATAAAATTAAATAAGTGGTTGAATAAGTCTGTGAGAACTTACTTGAGCATTGGATCGGTGCGTAATTTATCTAGTACAGTTGTATAAGGAATCCCAAGTACGCGATCGATAATATGGATAATTCCATTGGTGGCTGCAATGTTTGCTGTAATTACTGTTGCGTTAACACCGCCGCCTTCGACTGTAACCATTTGGCTGCCATTTGAACCTTCGGCTACATTAAAGTACAAACTTTTCCATGATGCTGCCGTTGGTACCTTTAATTTAATTACAATTCATTTATTTTATTTATTTACTAAATACCAGTCATACTCATTTATTTTATTTACATGCAGTATTTGATTAATAAATCATGCGTTTAATTTAATGGAATAAAAATTAGAAATTCGTTTTTTTTGGCTGTAATCACATTTTTTTAATACAATTATGCTAGAGTCCGATTGCTGGTGTGATTCCGCGTAGAATGAATACCCACAATGATGGTTTTGGGTGTGAAATTTTTTTTTTGAAAATTAAATTCATTTTTTGAAAATTTCGTATGGGCATGTGGGTACTCATACTAACGGAAATCAGTTAGTTTGAAGGAAAATGTGTTGAAAATTCAATATTTTTATTTACAAAATTTGGTACTTGGAATTTAATGAAAAAAAGTTGGAATTGAATATTTTTTTTTAGCGAATGATTGAAAAAAAAAAAAAAGTATTGAAGGGTATTCCTGATATAATTTCGCGTTAAATGAGTACCCACATCAATACAATTACGAGTTTTAATTTTCAAAAATTTTTTTCAAAATTTTTAATTTATTTGAAAGATAGTGATGTGGGTACTCATTTAACGCAGAATGAGATCAGGAACTCAAATTTTTCGTTTGAAAATTTGAAAAAAAATTCTAAAAATTTGTAACGAAAGATAAATTTTTTGTTTTTATTTTTTTAGTTTAAAAAATAAGTAAAAATGAAATAAAAATTACGTGTAGAGTCTTTCATGGCGAGATAAATAAATATATATATATAGAAAATGTGAAGATATATATTTATATTTCAAAGATTTTTCTGGTTATAAAGCCGAGAACGATGCGCGACAGTCTCGGTACGACAACGAATAGAAATGTAATGATAAAATATCGAGATAAATAAATGTATCTGAAAATTTTATGAGAATTCACACTAGCGAATTTCTTTAACGCCACACAAAAAAAAAAAAAAAAAAAAAAAAAAAAAAAAAAACATTAACGAAATTTCAAAAGCTATAACTTGAATCTGGATAATCTATCGAGTTTTTTGAAAATTTTATTTTAAATCTAATTTATACATACAAATATAAATATATGTTTATATATATTGTGTGCGAATTATTCGAATTTCCGAATTATTCGTTTCGAAGTGAAGATTAATACCCGATTTGAAATTCAAATTTTTGAATTAATAAAAATCTTAATAATTTGGAAATTACTGGAAATATTAAAAAAAAATTATTACAAGTGAGATAAAAATACTGCATATATCAGAGCAACATTTTCTTTTTTTAAGTGCAAGAAAAAAAAAATCTGTCTCGATTACAGATCTAGTTCATTGAAAAATTCCATTTCCCATTTAAATAACAGAAAATTTTTTTTTTAAGCCTTGAGTTTTTTTAACTCGTTAACAGATCAATAGATCGAATAAACTAACGCATATTTTTATAGGAAATTGAACGTTCTACAAAAAAAGTCTCTTATCATTTTTCGATAAATTTACCCGTTCGTAAGTTTTCTAAAGTTAAAGGTTACAGTACAATAAATTTCGATATTATTGTACTTTTTTGACAAAACTATTAGAATTATAACAAAATCTCATAGGACCTTTTTTGTAGACAATTTAATTTCCTACAAATTATCTCTTAAATATTTTTCGAAATTCCTATACGCTCTTTAGTTATTTGCATTTAAAAATCAATTTCTTTGAAAAAAACGTGTTCTGATTTTGATTGATTGTAAAAATAAAAATTGTAGATTTTTTTGCTTAAAATTTTTTATCTATCAAATCATTGAAAAAAAATCATGTACTTATTCAAAAGACAATCACACATTGATATTATTTACTTTCGCTTATAAATATTTGACTGAAATTCGATAAAAAAGTTCCCGTTATTAAAAAAATATTTTTTAGGCTGAAAATCGGGAACTAAAATTGATGTAAATTCTAAGGGTTCATCTTTTAGTGGCAAGCAAATAATATAAATTGATAAATGTACTTGTAGATAATGTATAAAAGCTAAAATAGACATTGGCATCACCGATTAGATTTTCAGTACAATAATGGGCTAATTATAAGCTCGTTAGTCCGGTGGTCTACTGAATACACTAAACAAACAAAACTATTACCCATTAATTTATTATACTTATCATTATTATCATTGCTATTATTGACATAATCAATAGTATTAATTATTGATAATGATAACATATTAATCGATGGCATAATAATATTAACTGTTGAATTAATAAGGAATTGCCTGTACTGTGTATCGTTGGTATCAGTCGAGTGTAACTATACATTATTGTTATTATTTAATCGATAACGATGTAGTTAAATTACTGCATATGGGGACGTGAAAATATTTATTTATTTCAATAATCGATAGGTCTAAATGCTGTATTAATATTGAATTTAATATGGACAGTGCGTACTGAGTAATCAATTATTATTATTATTATTATTAATATTCTATTTACTTATTCAGTATTGGTATTTTATGAAAAGTATTACAAGCATCGTTTGTTGGTTACGATTTTTTTTTTTCAAATTTAAACTTGGGAAGTTAATACTTTTCTGTACTGCGGCAGTAAATTTATGTCCTTGTATGTAAATTAATAATTTTATTTCATCTTTATTATGGTATGGGTATATTTTAGTCATTTTAATAAATTGATATGAGATAAAACATTTTTTTTTTGTTATTACTGACATTGTTCTAATAATGACTTTGTGACAATTTTATAATTAGTTTGTCGTGACTAATATTTAATATAATTACTATTTAAATAAATTATTTAATTTAGTTTAAATGTATCAAGTGTCGATAAAAAGTGGATACTGTTTTGAAAAAGTTACAAGTGACGTTTGTTAATTACAGTAAATAAAATAGTTGATAAAAATTATATAGTTGAGTTGATTTATATTTTCGGGCTTTAATTTTTATAATTGAGCCTTTGGTATTTCAGTGAAATATTCTCGTAGAATAATTTAAAAAAAATTACAGAATAAAAGCTTTAGATGTTCACTTTCTCAGTGGGTTTGCACAACAAAAACTATAAAAATTCATTAAAATTTATTTTTACCAAACAAATTCACGGGATCGCTAAATTAAATATTGACATTTCTTGGAAGTCGAACATTTTTTAAAATTACATTTTTTAGTTGCATAAAGATAAAATATACCGGAAGCCTGTTTTTGGAGGTTTACTTAATACCTTTTTTTGTTTACTTGGAATTATTAATTGGGATTTTATTTTACGGCGAATCTGAACGCACGAATTTCCCTAAAAATTATCATGACGATAATAAATAATCGTACGAAGCTTGTGAGCTGCTCATTTTAAAACTCAAACTACGGGCTTACCGATGAGTCCAATTAATTTTAATTCCCTGTTTCTTTATGCTACAGCTTAAAATTAAATAATTTTTAAAAATTTTTCTTTTTTTGTCTATATCTCGGCAAGATATTATTTGGGATTTAATTATCCAGAAGATTAAAGTAGAGATTCGAAATTTGAAATAATATTATTTTGAACTCGATACGATTATTCTGATTAAAAGTACAGCGTCAGGAATTTCGGTCTCTTTTATTTGATTTATAAACTCTGATTATAGATGCCGATATTAACTTTACGTACCAACGACGGAAAAATTCATAAATTAAATTCAGATCTTCTAAAATATTCAGCAACACTTAAAAATTTATTACAAGATGTCAACATCAATGAGTATAGAGAAGGCGAGATAATAAGTTTACCTTACAAGGAATCCTCTCTAATAGATAAATGCATCAATTTCGTTAAAATTCAAGCTAAATATTTTAGAACCTGTCACTAATATCATTTGCCCAAATCTGTTAAATCCGACGATAAATCTTCACTACATTTTATTTGGTTTTACAAATTTTTTACATCAAACAAATTTCCTCCTCAGTCCACATAAATAATTCTTTTTTATATATAACATTTATTTATTTCATCAAAAAGTTTGAAAGTAAACGAGTGTAAAAAAATAATTCTATTTTTTCAACCTTCGAAAATGTTAAAAAATAAAAAATACTTCATTTATTCAAATAATTTAAATATTTACATATATAATAATATATACACAGTATATTTAATAAATATGATAATTTTTCCACCGAAAAAAAAAACAAACTAAATAATTTAATTTATTAATGAAATAAAAATATAAAAAAATTATAAAATATATGAGAGTAATAATAGATAATAAAATGTAAAATGAAGCGATTTAATGTCAAAGATTATTCATCTGAATGATTTCTTCTATATTTATATCTAAGTGTAACTCTAATATAGATTTTCAAATCATTTCAAACTCGGTTGGCACTTTCTCGCCTTTTAACTCGCTACATCGCACACCAGATAAATTTCAAGTTAAATCGCTCTGAAGCGTCTTTAGATTCTTATTTTTTTTATTCTTATGTCATTCCATTACGTCTTTTCTACTGTACCCTTATTTTAACATTATTACTGCACATTTTTTTATTAATCTGAATAATAGCGATATTCATATAAATGTCAATGTATGTGTCCATGCGGAAATTATTTAATATTTTTTGTCCGTTAAAATGGAAAATTTTACGCCCTTTTGAATGAGTACCCATACGCTGTATTTATTTTTTGTAGGGTCAAAGATATATATATTTTTATATTTATATGTTTATATAAATATGTATATATAATTGTGAACATGCTTATGGGTTGTTGGTACTTATTTTAAAGAATCTCTAATTTCTGATCAATTGGTATAAAAAAAAAATTTTTTGAAACCACATAAATTCAAAAATATTGCGATTTTTTGAGTCAATAAAAAATTTTTTTTTGAATGGTAAATAGTAGAAAATTGAAAGCTCTTTTAAATGAGTACCAAAACGCTATACTTATTTTCATTATATATATATATGTCTTTTATAATATGAAATATAAATATGGATTATTGGTACGCATTTTAAATGATATTAAATTTTCTATAAATTTTTATTTTTAAAAATTCAAAAACCAAAAATTTTTTCAACTCTTGATTTCTAATTTTATTCTATTCTATTGCTATTAATAAATTTACATTAAAAACATGCATAAAAAAAGTATTTTGAATTTAAAGATTCTAAAAAAAAAATATATAACTAAATTTTATTTATTTTTTTTTTTTAAATGAAATATTTTACCCCATAAAATCCCTTTCCATCGAGTGGCATCTTAAGAAAAAATAAAGAAAGAAAATTTGTGTTTTACATTTTATAAAATCAATTTTTTTTTTCAATAAAAAAATTTAAATAAAAAAAAAAAAAGTAGAATAAAATAGAAAGATTTTGTATAGTGTGTGTTAATGATAACAATTAATTAAAGAGTAAAAAATTTATTTACCTGATTCAAGCTCTTCTGTTTAATTTTATCGAGCGGAAGTTTCTCACGTACGTAATGCAAATTAAGTATATCTTTGAATCTTTGTTTGTCTTGAAGAATATGTTTCACACCTTCTTCATCCCACGCAGCATTACTTGGGGCAAATAGGGTAATGTCTTGTAAACGTGTTATTATATCCATAAAATCATCACCGTAATCACGGATCGCTTGGTAGAATTTGTATACCGGACCATCTTCTTTATCCTATTTTTTATAAATATCAATACTAATTAATAATTTCACCATCAGATCGTAATTATTTGATGCTAGATCTATAGGAAATTGAATTCCCGTTCAAACGAGTACCAACATGACATTTTTATTTTTATTTTTTTACAAGACATACATATGTGATAATTTATATACATAAATATGTAGTATATATCTTGAAAATTAATATAAATAAATATAGGTTGTTAGTACTCATTTGAAAGGGCATTTAATTCTCTATGCTTCTAAAGAAAAAAAAAATTTTTTTTGAAATTTTTGAAAAAAAAAATTTTTAAATAATTCTACAAAAAAATTTGTTTTTTGTCTAAATTAATAGAGGATTCGATGCCCTTTACAATGAATACCAACAAGACATACTTATTTTTATTTGTGTTAAAAATATTCATACATTATATATATGTATAAATTAACATATGTATTTTTTAAAAATAAACATGACTTGTTGGTATTCATTTCAAAGGGCATTAAATTTCCTATCAAACTACATATTAAATAATATAAATTTATAATAATAAACGGAAACTAGAAACAGTAGAGAAAAAAAAAATTAAAATTAATTATAAAAGATAATTATAATTTTTTTAAACCCGTCAATAATTTTATTTTTACTATCAGTATTACAACCGTAATTAACAGAATAATAATCCGGTATTCGCGGGTGGGTCGTTCTGAATATTTTCTTGATGTTCAAATGATAATTAAAAACTTTTAATTAATAAAAATGATTTTAGTATACGAATAATTTTTTACTACGGAATTATTTAAAATAAAATAGAGAGCAAATGTTTCAATAAAAAAATTAATTTTAGATTTTTTTTTGTAATCTTCCTCGAGGGGTTTTTTTTGTAATTAAAGTACTTACGATGCCCTATACGACATGCAGTAGTCCAATAGAGACATGCAAAGCCCACAAAAAAAATTAAACGAATAAATTCATTAATTAGTTAATAAAATTAATTTTTTTAAATTATAAACTTACAATACATACAATATATATCATATTATATATATAAAAACAGGTTAACTATTATAATTAAATAGAAAAAAGTCATATTTTTTTTTTTTAACAATTACGGGACCATCATACCTCAATATTAAATAAGTAAATATAAACTGTAAAATTTTTTAAGTCAATTAAAAAATAGTATTTCTTATCATCATTATCTTTATTTTAATTGTTTGATATGAATGTAATTATTGTCGATGAACATACGGACTGTTATTAAAAAAAGTTGATTCAGTATTTTATTTAAATGGGTACTTAATTAATATATGTCTTTACTGATAAATGATTAATGACAATTATATCAATGATATTTGTGAATTTATTATTAAAATTTTAATAAAATTAGTTGATGTTGATTGTATGTTTAATGGTTACTAGGTGCAATTCATGCAACATTCAAACATGCATTAGCATTCATTTTGAAAAATTTAATTACAGTTTAATTCGGATCTTAAATGATTAAATTTTTTTTTAGAAATATGTAGATTTTTATCGACTATCACATGATCAAGTATCACATATATATGACTGAGTTGATACATGAATATATATATTAATTGTGTGCAAAAAGTATTCAAAATTCAAGTCAAATAATTCTAGTTTACTATGTTTTTTTTAATTATTCAATTTCTATTTTGAATATTAAATTAATTAATCAATTAAATTTGATAAATTAGAAAAAAATTTACGCAATTAATTGGAATTTTCGTAAAACTTAAAATTTTTACCCTACACGGAGAGAAAAAAATGGGAAATTTTCCAATTTTGCTTAGGGGAAATTCCTTTGTTGGCGTTGTAAGTTTTGCTTTATCCATAGGAAATTTTACTAGAAAAAAATGAGAGTATAACGATATTTTATAGAAATTTTACCTACATATTATAGGGATATCTTCTATATTACCATTAGAAAAATTTCCATGTAGACATAGAAAAATTCCTCTGTTAACATTCCTGAAATTCCTATATTGACAGGGGTATTTTTATTATGTCAGCATAGAAATTTTTCCTATGTTATTAGAGTAATTTCTTCTATATTGACATGGGAATTTTTCCTAGGTTGGCAAAGAAAAAATTCCTCTGTTAACATACGAAATATTCCTACGTTGACGTAGTAAAAATAACTATGTTGACATAGGAAAAATTTATATGCCAGCATAGAAAAAATTGCTATGTTGCATAGGAAAAGTCCACAAGAAACTAAAACCAACAAAATACACAATATTTTGGTCATTATTATTATTTAGATCTTAAAGCGATGAACTAGAGATGTGTAAAGGTTTTAAGGTATACGAAAATAGAGTTTCAAAGTTTTCGAAAAAATTTTGTGTAATTTAATTAAAAATTTTTGGTAGCACCTACCAGTGAACAAATGTATTTATAAATTCAATTAATATAAACGCGAACGTAAAAGTCAATTACATCGTGTTTCCGACAGTACATAATCATCAATTCAATTAATTAATTACGTAAAAAAACATCAGTTTACAAATATTTCATTTTTACATATATGGGAATTTCTACTTTGTCAACATAGGAATAATTTCTATGTTAGCATAGAAAATTTTCCCATGTTGACATTGAGGGATCTTCTACGTCATTAAAGAAATTTCGACAATTTTAACACAGGAATTTTTGCAATGTCTACATAAGAATTTTTCCTATATTACAGTTATTTTTCCAATGTTGGTATAGAAAAATTTACATTGTTGATATAGAAATAATTCGGATGTAACTAAGCAAACTTTTCTATGGGACATAGTTACAATTCATATGTTGACATAGTAAAATTTACAACGCCAACAAAAGAATTTCCTCCAAGCAAAATTGGAAGAATTCCCATTTTTTTCTCTCCGCGTAATACATATGTACAAGTATATATTTATTTTAAAATAGATACTAACCGTAATAAAAAAAAACATTTATAAATAAATTGTCAAGTAAACAAAAAAAAAATAAATAAAAATGTAACCAATAGGAAATAAAATAAAAAGCTGTTGAAATCGTGTAAACGAGTGTCGATTGCACACTGAATTGAGTACAAATAAAATATATATATACAGCAGAGTAAAGCGCTGTATAAAATATCACTAAATAAATAAAAAATCTGTTGGTTTTTTTTAATAATTTAATCATAATAATAATAGGGGTGTGTGAATCGGGTTTGAATCGAATCGACTCGAATGTATCTATTCGATTATTAGAAATTATTCGTAACTTTTCGAATAATTCGAATCTTCTCCAATAATTCAAAACTTCTCGAATAATTTTAATCTTTTTGAATTATTCGAAAGTTTTTTAAATTATTTGTAACTTTTCAAATCAATGATTCGAATCAAGAAATTTTGGTCAGCTTTCAATTATTAAATTTTTATTTAATTGAGAGCTTAGTTTTTAAAGTAACCAAAAATAATTTTTTTATAGATTCGTGTCTGAGTTCTATTTACGTCTGACAAAAATTTGAATTATTCGAAAAGTTATTACAATTTTAAGTCATTCCAAAAAAAATTTTTGAATTATTCATAAATTTTCGAAAAATTACTAATAATTTGAAAATTTACGAATAATTAAAATAATTCGATTTGATTCGATATGAATAATTCGCACACCCCTAAATAATAATAATAAGAATATAAAATGTATAATAGTGTACTGTGTATGTATTGAGGTAATATGTACTCGAATAAAATTAAATAGAAAGCATGCGTACAATTACATTAAAAGCAATACACAAAGCCAAGTAGATTAATATATAAATATAGATATAAATACATCAGTATAAAATTTATCATACAAAAAAAAAAAAAAAAAAAAATTAGTATCAGTAAACAGTATTCAGAAAATTAAAAGAGTAACAACAAGCAGAATAAGTTAATAAAATAATAAATTTATTGCAGTTCTAATGATTATCGCGTTTTTCGATGATTCGGGTTCTACTTTCTATTTAGGGATGAGATGAATTTAAATTATCGGAATCGAAAAACCAGGTATAGAAAATAATAGGTTTTGAAGATGTTAATAATATGATCGATTGATTGATTTAAATAAATAAATAATAAAAAATAAAAATATATAAATGAAAATTTATATGATTAAAATGTGTTCGTGGCTCGATATCATTATTTTTGTAATTATTATTTTTTTCCAGTCAAATTAATTTTAGGTTATAATTTTACTAGAAATTTAATGAACCTTAAGTTAAATCGATTTTTTTTTTGAATAAATGAAAACTCAAAAATTTTGAAAAATATTTTTTTATTATTACTTGTGTAAAAAAGTTGTTCGAAAAATTTTCAAAAAAATTTGACTTCTGTAACTTCAAAACTTGGGACAGATTAGAATTCAAAAAAACTTTTTTTGAACTTTTGTAATTTTGATAGTAAGAAAAAACGTTCACATAAGACTTTATATGAGAGAATTTTGAGTCAAAAACACGTTTCGAAACATTTTTTTCTAAACGTATTTTTATTAAATTTTACCCTCGTGTTGAAAAAGTTAAAAAACTTTTAATTTGGATTTTTTTTATTTCTATGGCGCTATTGGTTCTAATGGGAACTTTTTGGAACGGGGGTAAAATGTAGTAAAAAATATTTTTCAAAACGTATTTTTGACTCAAAATTCGCTCATATAAAGTCTTATGTGAACGTTTTTTCTTACTATCAAAATTACAAAAGTTCTACTTGAATTTCTAATCTGCTCAAGTTTGGAAGTTCCACATATCGAACTTTTTTAGACCGAATTTTTTTTACACCGGACGTTCAAGAATTTTTTCGTGAGTTCGTACGAAGTCAAAAAATTCTAAACAATAATTTTACTTAAAATTTAATAAATTTGAATTTACAACCAATGACCATCAAAATTTATTCCCAAAAATAATGATCCCGAGTTCAATTACGGACACACAAATTTTGTTATGAGTGTGAATGTAGTAGACATCAGACAAATATAAAATTATAAATAAATAGAGTAAATAATTAATAAAATAAAATTTTGAAAAAATGGGCATTTAAAAATTTTTGAAATTAATAAGTGCATTTTTTCAAAATTCTATTTTATTAATTGTTTACTATATTTATTTATAATTTTAAATCTATCTGATGTCTGCTACATTCACATTCATATTTTGTTTTCTAAATGATAAAAAAAAGAATTTTATATTAATAATTAATTAAGATTAAATAAAATAATTAAAAAAATGATGAATGTGATGAAAAAAAATTACCTTGAAGGACTGCGCTCAGAGAAACCAGAGAAACCAGAATGAGGGTTCGAGGTTCGATCCGTAACATACAAGAAGCGAACAGAAAACAGAAAAAAAAAAAAAACAAATTGTGACGTTGAATTTTTTCCTTTTTTTTAGTATCCTATTTCCTTCTTTTCTTTTATTTTTATTATTATGGTATCCGTAAAAAAAATATAAATAAAGTTGTCAACCGGACACACACTTATTTATTCATTGTTACGATTACGTTGGAACGGAAGGCTTATTATCTCATGTTTACTTTTTTTTAATTTTTTTCTTTGTTCTTTTAGTGAATAATATGTGACTATATGTACATCAAAATGTACTGAGACTATTACTATATATATATAAGTACATTTTAGTTTGTGACGCATGGCGCTAATATAAATTCATGAAACCCGCCCTACAGCGATTTTACTTTTATATATATTTTTATATATATGTGGTAGTGTATAGAGTTGTGTAATTTTTTTGTAAATTTTTTTTACTCCATAATTTTTTTTTTTTTTAAAAAACGTGAATTTACATATGAATATTTTTTTAAAGTTCAGAGAAACTTTCTAGTCTAGAATTTATTTGATAATTTTCATCAAAGTATTCAAAGTATGTAGTTAATTAAATTTTTTATTGCTAATCATTTTTTATAAATAATAAAAATATATTTTTAAATTCAAAAATTGCTAATCAGCGGTTATATTAAATTTTGTAATGATTTAAAATTTCCAGCGCCTAAACTATGGGATTTAGGATAAAATTTGTAGAGACCATTATTGTAGAGAATTAAATTTTCTATAAAATTGATCTGATGTAATTTTTTTGTAGCTGTAAAAGTTTAGCGGTAATTTTAATTTTAAATATTGAAACTGATAGTGTGAGATTGAGACGGAAGTTAGATAATTTGTTTAAAAATTTATAACATCTGAAGTATTGGATTTAGGATAAATTTTGCAGAGACCATTTTTGTAGGAAATTTAATTATTTACATAAATGTATATGACCACTTTTGTCGTATCTGCAATAGTTTAATCATAATTTTGATTTATCGGATATAAAGTTGTTATTAATAATTTAAATATTGAAAAATTTTCTTTTTCTAGACTAGACTTTCCTCTAATTAATTTTTTGAAATTGAGTCTCTAATATTAATAAAATGATAAGATGAACATTATACCTTTATTAAGAAAAATCACAAATATTTTATTTATTTATTTTATGAAAAAAAAAATCTGAATCTGAATTTATTATCCACAACTCATTTAATTCGCTAAACTCATATTTTAAAACCTCATATATTAACACAGAATTAAATGCCCTTTCAAACGAGTACCAACAAGCCATACTTATTTTCACATTACAAAAATATATATACCAGAAATATATATACAACTTTTGACAAAATAAAAATAACTACCCCTTGTTGGTACTCATTTTAAAGGGCATTAAATTTCCTGTCAACTTAAACATAAAAAAAAATTTAATCACCACAACCCCATGAAATAAAGCGACAAACATCCTCATCTATACCCAACTTACATTTTTATAATAACAAAAAATTTCTTCTTTTTTCCTTAAAGCTTCTAACTTAAATTTAAAAAGATTTTTATTTTTACTATTAATTTATAAAAGATCATAAAACTAACTCGCTCACAACTCCCCGATGTATTTATAAACTGAAAAAAGTCCAGTAAAAGCGGACAGTTTGCTCCAGGGGTTTTACTAGTGTACCGTCGTCTCGCGTGGGAACCGTTAAAGACATTTAAAGTTACCTTGTTGAGTAAAGAAGAGTGACTTTTAGAAAATGACTAATGCCTCCGGGAATTTTCTTTATACAAACACGAATATATATATATATATAAATATATAAATATATATACTTAATTATATACTGAAATTCCCCCAGGTATATTTTATTCTGCATACAATATATTTTTAATGCAATTAAAAATTTTTTAAAAATTATTCGTGATTTTTCTTTTAATTTTTTTTTTTTTTTTTTTCTATTTTACTAACAAATTTATCTAAATAAATTTTTTTTAAGCAACTAGCTCATTAATTAATTAATTTGTCAATTAATTAAATTTACTCTAGCTTATTTTTTTTCTTTAATCGACTTATTTTTTTTTTTCAAATAATCAGTGACGTGAAGAAAAGAAAGTAGATAGTATACATTTTACTAGCGAAAGATGCAGACATTTATTTGTATTTTGCTGCAGATAATTACAATTATATATATATATATATATGAAAATATATATAAGTGTAACAAAGTACAGAGGCGGTGCAGTAATGCAGCGAATGTTGCATTTTGTTGAGTATTTAAAGTTATTGTTGTTTATTTGGTACAAAATAAAAAAAAAGGGTCGACTGTGGATGTGAGTTAAATTAAAATTAGTACTGATGTATAATTGAGGGCCGATTGATCGATTAATTGATTGATTAGTTAGTTGGCTGGTTGGTTAGTTAATGAATAAATTATTTGATGTAATGGGTAGATGGTAATTGAAAGTACTAACCGCGAGAAACTGTTGAACCGTCGTATCGACGACCATCAGCGGCCGCTGGATCAAATGGACAACTCCGTTTTTAACGGGAATGTTGGCCTTTACTATTTCAGCGAGGACCACTCCTGTTGGATGAGTCGCGTCGCCGGAGAGAGTGTTTGATTTGACGTATACTGGAAAAAAATTTTATTAATTACGTTTATTATTTATTTAATTTTGAAAAAAAAAAAAAAAAAAAATTTTTAATGGAGATATCGAATTTGGTAATCGATATATCGATTTAGTGAAATCGATTAATAGATAAATTTTATTTTAGCAATTGATGTGTAGAAATTTTAAATTGAGATATGGAGTTTAAAAAATCGATTAATCGATTAATATCTCGAATTTATAAATTAGTGTATTGATTTTTTAAACCGAGGTAATAAAATTTATTAATTTATTAAATAAAATCGATTTATTAATATCATGATTTTTGAATCGATGTATAAAATTGTAAATCGATTTATGAAATTTGATTGATCGATTTATTTAAATTTATCAATTAATATTAGAAAGTTTAAATTGAGGTATGGAATTTAAGAAATCGATTAATCGATTAATATCTCGAATTTATAAATTGATGTATTGATTTTTTAATCGATGTCGTTAAATTTATTAATTCATTAATAAAATCGATTTATAAATTTCATGATTTTTAAATCGATGTATAAAATTGTAAATCGATTTATGAAATGTGATTGATCGATTTATTTAAATTTATCAATTAATATTTAAAAATTTTAAATTGAGGTATGGAATTTAAGAAATCGATTAATCGATTAATATCTCGAATTTAAAAATTGATGTATTGATTTTTTAATCGATGTCGTTAAATTTATGAATAAAATCGATTTATTAGTATCATGATTTTTAAATCGATATATCGAATTTTGATCGTTACGATTTATTGAAATTAAATCAATGGATCGATTTATTTAAATTTATCGATTGATATATATTTCAAAATTTTTAAATCGAGATACGGAATTTAAAAAATCGATTAATCGATTAATATCTCGAATTTAATAATTGATGTATTGATTTTTTTAATCGATGTAGTAAAATTTATTAATTTATTTAATAAAATCGATTTATTAACATTAAAATTTTTCAATCGATATATCGAATTGTAAATCGATTTATTAAAATTGGTCAATTAATATCTCGAATTTGATTAAATCGAGATATCAAATATAAAAATCGTTACATCGATTCATTGAAATTAAATCGATGAATCGATTTATTAAAATTGATTGGTTAATAATTATAACTTTAAATCGTTATAATAAAATTAAAATCGAGATATCGATTACATTAATCAATGTATGCATTTTTTTATTGATTAACTAAAATCAATTAATTTATTAAATTCGATCAATTATTATCTTGATTTAAAAATCGATCTATAAAACTTCAATACCTCGATTTTAGTAATCGATTTATCGAAATAAATAAAATCGATCTAATAAAGCAAATATCAATAAAAATCATCGAATAATTATTCAAATTTTTTAATCGATAAATCGATATCTCGATTAGTATTTTTTTATTTTTCTTCATCAAATAATTTTTTTTTTTTTTAATAAATAAAAAAAATTGTTACTGTTAATGAATAAAAACTTACTTTTTTTTGAATTATCTGGATCACGTATAAAACTAATGGTTACTTTAAAATTATCAGTATTAGCCAGGGTATTGTAAGGTCTATCATTAGGCGTTGGTGCAGTAAATAATACATGATTTGGTATGACATGGCCATCAATTACCTGATGATCTATTTTAGTTGGTCTTACTGATGGCTAAAAAAAAATTAAATTAATTATGACACATTAATTAATTACTCTTATTTATAAAAGGCATAAATAAAAGTAAAGAGCAAGGGAAAGTTGAACGCGTATATGGTTTATTCTTTAATGAGCTTTTTCATCCGAGCCTTATGTTGTCGACATCCGTTACCTACACTCTACTCTACTCTACTCAACTCTACTCTGTCTCTTTAACTTACACTGTCTGCTTTTATATAAACTTGTACTACTAAACCACACACTTTTTGTAGATTCAGTACTGTGGCTTACTCCCACTACTCACGTTTTCTGACTCACATTTTATATAAGGTATTACACTAACTCGTAAAAGACCAAATATTTAATTAACCTACACGGATTAATTATACAAAACATTTAAAACTCGTTTATTTTTACATCTATCCAGTCTTCAATTTACTTTTTTTTAATTAAAATAATCTAATTATTAAACCTCTGATGTCACTTTTTATGGAAAAATTCAAAATAATTCATATCATTTGCGGGTCCAAGTTGCCCCTGATTTCCCTAACTGATAAAAAAAAGTTTCACGCTCATATATTTACATAAAATTAAATGCCCTTTAAAATGAATACCAACAAGACATACTTACTTTCAATGGTCCATAATATATACATATATTTTAATATATTTACATTATACATTTTTATGAAATTAAAAATAAGTATAGCTTGTTGGTACTCATTTTAAAGGGCGTTTAATTTCCTACGTGACTAAATAATTGGAAAAAAATTTTTCAAATTTTGAAATTATTCAAAATCGAATTTTCTAAGTAATTTAAAAAAATTTTTTTAACATTCTTAATTACATAAGAATTTAATGCCTTTTTAAACGAATACCTACAAGCCATACTTACTTTAAGTATATTTATATTATATATATAAATATATATATGTATATAATTCAGAGTATTTAAAATAAGTAGGTCATGTTGGTACTCATTTGAAAGGGCGTTAAATTTTCTACTCACCTTCACAATTAAAAATTAATTATTTAAATTACAGCTCGCGATATTACTCAAATGTACGGTATAATTATAAAAAAAAATGTATAGGAAATTAAATTTAAATGTCGACGTTATATATATATAATATATATATATATATATATATAATATATATATATATATATATATATATATATATATATATATATATATAACTAAAAAAAGTGACTTTGATGTCTATCATTTGATTTCATGTCACGTTTTTTTTATTTTATCAAATTTACTTAAATTTTTCTATACGAGTTTACAAGTTACCGAGTTGCGTTCTGCACGTTCTACATAACGAGACTTAGAAATAAAATTTTCTGTCATGTATGTTATATTTTATATATATAAATATTAAGGTTAAAGAAAAAAAATATATTTTCAGAGTTAAATTTAAACTTTCAAACTTTAAAAAATTACTATTATTATTATTATTATTATTATTATTATTATTATATTATTATTATATTATTATTATTATTATTATTATTATTAATTATTATTATTATTATTATTATTATTATTATTATTATTATTTGTATTCAATTACCTTAAAACCTTCTTCATCGGGTATAAAAATGTATACCCACCCTCAGCTTTAATATATCTTCTTTATGATTTAATAATACTCTTTGACGAAATGTTCTGAAAGTAAAAATTATATATATATTCAATATTAATTTATAATAATTTTTATAATTATTACTTTTAATAAAAATGTATCGAGATTTAAAGAATTATATATTATATATTATATACCTTATTCTAAATTTACCAAGATTAATACTGTCACTTTGATTCAAAAATTGAAATGCATTTGGATTAGATATCAATGAGTCCGGTGAGTTTGATAATACTGGTTCGAGTACTTCTGATATTTTATGAAGAACCTAAATTAAATCAATTAAAAATAAAATTATTGTTATAGTTAATAAATTTTTATTTTTATAATAATAATACAATTTATTAGAATGAAATAAAAGAAAAGAAATTTTTTTTCCTTGAAATTTTTCATTAAGAAATATTTGAATTTTTAATATTGCTGTGCATAAAATACTTTTGTTGTAATTCATAACAATGTAATTATCTCTGTCATTTGCACTCGTGCTATGTCTTAAATTTATATATAGATATATATATAAATATAAATTTTATAAAATACTTGTTGAAGAGACGAAGTTAAAATCTTAAATCTTGACTTTCGTACTGTGTAAAATGACTATATATAAATACGAATAACATAAAGTCATTTTGTATGAATTGTTTGCGAAGCTTTTGAATTCTTGAGTTAAAATGAAAGTTCTCAGATTCTGAAGCTCTTGAATTTCCAAGTGTTTTTTTATAAATTTTGTTGAAGTAATTGTATTCAATTGTATTTAATAATACGTTGAAGGTTTTCATTAGTCGAACATAAAAGGAATAATATATATATATATATATATATATATATATATATTTATGTATACAAATAAATGATAGTTTCAACCATGAAGACAATGATGCCTAACATATAAATTATTATTATACATGGGAAATAATTAACGGCAAAATTTATAACGTAGACTAATTAATAAAGAGGATTGCTTATTTTTTTTCAGATAGACAGTTTGATGTAATTTTACATTTCGATTATTTCGCTCAAGAGCTATCGGATATAATTTTAAATAAGAAAAAAATAACTAAAATGCTCGGTTGTTAAACTTTAGCAATAGCCCATTGATAAGTTATTGTGAAGCATCAGCACATTTTTAAATTTTCCTTCGAGATAAAAACTTTGTAGTTTTGCACGACTTACTCCTCATTATTTATTTTATTTAAACTCACCGTCATTTAACGCTGCCAGCTGTCATTGTCATTAATTACACAATTAAATAAATCATAGTATTGATTTATAATTATTAAATTAAACTGACATTTAGGTTTTTAAACTCTCCAAGGATTTCCCATATCATCTGTTTCATTGATTTATTTATTTTAAGAATATATATATAATTATTATTATGCTGGATCAGTCGACGACATTATAAATGATAATTATATATTTTACTCGAGCTAATATATGTCAAAACTACTACCCCAGTAATTAAACCGAGTATCCAATTGATATTTAAATATCCGTCATCTCAATAATTATTCTCTTTATTTAAATATTTAATACAGATCTATTTATATCACATATATTTAATTCAAATCAAGTATGTTGCGCTGACAAATTTCATTCTCAATCCGGCATTTCATCTCAAGTCAAAAATTATCTTAATTAAAAATTAACAGATCCAATATTTAAAAGTTTAATTTATTATTTCCTCATCTGTCATTTTTATTATTTATTTACTATTTAATTGTTTATAAAAAAATCTTATCGATTTATTTTTTATTGCCTTTAACAAAAATTTCTTTAAATAAATAAATAAATAAATAAATAAATAAATAAATAAAAAAAATATATATATATCTATGACGCAACTAGTAAAGAAAGTAAGACATTAAAACCCGTGAAAATTGTTGCCCGAGCTGATGGTGACATTTATAATAATAATTAATGTATCACTCATTAGCTAATTTTTAATAATTGAATCATTTATTTAATTATTAATTTAATATATATGAGTATATGCAGTAAGTGATAATAATAATAATAACTAACGTTTTAAATTATCTTGAAATGACAAGAAACAAAGTTTTATAACAATGTATTAAAGTACAAAAGTATATAATAACGACGTTAATTTCTATCTCAAGTATTATATATATATATATATATATATATATATATATATATTTATTATAAGATGAGTAAAGTTACCTTCTTACTAAGCTTGTTAATTAAATTATTTTACTAAATTCTCTCTATATATATTTATTATAAATTAGAAAATTTCAAGTCCCGTAGATTATATGTTTGATAATTAATTCTAATTAGCAATTAGTCACTAAGTTTTTAATTTGTTTTTAAGTGAAATGCGCTTATAGATAATTAATTGATAAATAAAATTTTGTGTCATAAATTAATTAATTGATAAAATGCAATTAAGAAAAGAGCAATTAATTTTTTTACATAAATGCCTTTTTATTATATTAGTCATACAATTTTTGTGTTCAGTACACCGAGACCTTTTGTTTGAGTACCCACATGACCAAGAAAAAAAAAATGAGAATAATGATAATTAAAATTGCTCGTGTAATAATATCGTGATTATAACCCTCACCACTTTAGTATAAATAATCAGATGAATAAAAAAAAAAGTTATAATAATAGTAATATTGATGATAATAATAATAATGGTAATTTGAACGTCGATTGTCTCCAAAATCCCTATTTACATTTTTCATAAAAAAGCGAGGCTTCTATAAGTAAACACACAAATGACTAGAGCACAAAAGACACAAAGGGTACGTCGCGACAGCCCGGCGTCGCGACGTCGTATCCCAGCCGCTTACTCACCCTAAGAATATTTTTATTTGCGGATATACTTTGCTAAGAAATAAACCACTTCCTCTAATTGATTGTGCAAATTTAATTGCTCTAATAATCTTTTATTTTATTTTTTTTTCTTGCAAACATCATAAAGGAGTTTTCAATCTCACTGATTATAATCATTAGTAGTATCGTTATTTTTAAAAAAATCAGTCATTAAAACTTGAGAAAATTTTTTTTTTACCAAAACTAAATACTTTTCTTCAAAGTTCATTAAATCCCGCGTAAAATGACCACCTTACATATTTATTTTTGCCCATAAAATTATCTATAAAAAAATTTTAGACAAAGTCATCAAAAATTCCCTTTTTTAAAATTTTATAATTTTCACTCTAAAATTATTTTTGACAACAAAAAATTTTTTTTCATTAAAATTAACTACTGCCTCTTAAAAGCCATTAAATCTCGCGTAAAATGACCACCTTACATATTTATCTTTGCCCATAAAATTATCCATAAAAAAATTCTAAACTAAAGTCATCAAAAATTCCCTTTTTTAAAATTTTATAATTTTCATTCTTTAAAATTATTTTTCATAACAAAAAATTATTTTTCATTAAAATTAATTACCGTCACTGAAAGGCCATCAAATCCCGTATAAAATAACCACCTAAAATATTTATTTTTACCCATAAATTTTCTATAAAAAATTCCTAAACAAAAATTTTAATGAAAATTTTTAGATGGATGTCGAAAAAAAAATACATATATATTTATATCTATATAAAAGATTGTTATACAGTGACTCAAATATTAATAAAAATTATTATTTAATGGCTTCGTCTTAATCTTCTTCTTCTTCTTCAATTAATTACTTGGAAAAAAAAAAATTTAATAAAAATTCAGATATGAAATTTAAAATTTAAAATTTAATAAAACATAATAAATGAAAGCATTTGAGATTAATCAGTGAAACTCTCATTATAAGCACCAGTACACAGTTAAGAATAAAGTATATTGCAGTTTGCAGTGTATAGTCTCGGTACACACTTGGTTAGTTGGTTTCATGACCCGCAAGGATTTTATCGCCGAGTTAATTTAAAAGATAAAGCTGATACGCAATATCGTGTTCTCTATTCTTTTAATCTTTTATTTTATTTTCTTTCTCTAATTAATTTGAAATTTTTTTTTCTTTGCTTATTTTCTCTTTTATCCCTTCTTTAGATTTCAGTTGTTGCAATAACTGTCCTCAAGGTGGCTATTACACCCTCAAGCTTTACTAATTAAATAATAAAAAATTTTAAACTTCCCGCTTTAAAAATTACAAATTTTCAAAAAAAAAAGAAGTTATTGGTTTCGGTCCGATTTTCAAAAGTTGAGTTTTCATCAGATGTAGACGTTTTAAGATCCTAGGAAACTATTCCATTTTCAGATTGATGTCCGAGTGTGTGTGTGTGTGTGTATTAGGATGTTTCAAAAAATAAAAGAATTTTTTTTTTCTCGGAAACAGGTTCAAAAGTTTCATTTATATATAAAAAGACGCCTGTGAAAATTAGAGCTCTTAATATCAACATTAAGAGGTTTCGCATTGCACTTTTCTATTTTCCACACGGAGAGAAAATTATGGGAAGTGTTCCTATGCATTATGGGAATAGTTCCCATAATGGTATAGGAACTGTAGCCATACTATTATAGGGACGGTTCCTATATATTATGGGAACCATTCCCATAATATTATGGGAACTATTCCTATATCATTATGGGAACCATTCCCATATCATTATGGGAAATATTCCCATAATGTTATGGGAACCATCCCTATAATATCATAAATTTTTTTTTTTGCAAAATAGTGTAGAAATTTTTTCAAAATTTGAGATTTTATCAAAATTTAAATTTTCATTTCCAAACTTTGAATTTTCTTGAATGTTCTGCGCTGAGAAAAAATTTCTGTTAAAAATTCTGATGTTTTTTGCCAAATACAAATTTTTTTTCAATGTTTGAATTTTTGTTTTTATGTTTAATAATATTTTTGTGTATTGTAGAAGTGATTTCCAAACTTTTTATAAAATTAATATTTTCATGATATTATGGGAACGATTCCCATAATATTATAGGAATGATTTCCATAATGGTTTATGAACTAGTCCCATAATATTATGGGAATGATTCCCATAATGATATAGGAACTATTCCAATTGCATTATGGGAACCATTCCTATAATATTATGAGAATCGTTCCCATACTACTATGGGAACCATTCCTTTAATGTTATAGGAATGGTTCCTATAATTTATGGGAATGGATCCTATAATTTATAGGAATAGTTCCTATATATTATAGGAATGATTCCCATAATATTAAAGGAAGTCTTCCTATAAATTATAGGAACCATTCCTATAATTATAGGGACCATTCCTATAATGGTATGGGTAGCATTCCCATAATTATGGGAGCAGTTCCTAGAATTATGGGAAACATTCCTATAATTATAGGAACTGCTCCCATAATTCATGGTCGTAATTCCTATACTGGTATAGGATAAAATATCACAAAATTATGGGAACCATCCCCATAATTTTCTCTCCGTGCATAAGAATAACATGGAAATAATTTTTTTTGCGTCTTCTGATTTTTATAACTAGCTAACGATTCGTCATAGGAATCATTGGCAGGCATATTTTTGTAAGGAATCGAATGCTCTACAAAAAATTTCTGTGATCATTTTTTGATAAATCTGTTTGTTCAAAAGTTATTTGAGGTTGAAGTCTAATTCATATTAAATTTTGAGATCTTTTTACTTTTCTGGCGAAATTATCAGACTCATCACCAAACATTATTGGACCTTTATTGTAGACAATTTCATTTCCTACAAATTATTATTCATAAAGTTTTTTCGAATTCCGCATTGTTTTCTAGTTATTTTCATTTTAATGTCAAGCTCATAAAAAAAATATACTTCTGATCGATTTTGAGTTCGGCATTAAAATTTATAAAATAATTTATGAATTTTTCAAAAAAATTAAACAAATTATTTTTCAAAATTTCATTTTTAACAAAATTATTATCATTTTATTGTAAAATAACTTGAAATCTAAAGTTTAAGTACCCACATGTAAAAATAAAAAAAATTTGACATTTTTCAAAAACATAATTTTTAATTTTTTAAAAATAATAAATAACTACTATTTAAATTTCGTGTTCAATTAAACTGTTGGAATTAAAATTAAAAATATTTTCATTTACTCCATTATTTTATTTTAACATTTCACTGAAAAAAAAAAATAAAATAAAATTATGACGATAGTAGTTTTGGGAATTGTAATGGTATCGAGTACAATTCGCGGTCGGATTCCCATTGAAAGTGGTAAATTTTGTGGTTTAAATAGAAGAGAACAATGGATTATTTCTCATACATATTTCACAGTCGACTTTTTACCCTCCTTCTAATTTTCCACACTCTCACCATCTCTTTCAACCCTCTATTATTTCCTATCATTTTATATTGTGGTCTAACTCATACTCATTACGTTGTTACATATCTATGCTACTGATTACTCATACAAAACTACTTCATATTCATTATTATTATTGTTATTATAATAATGATAAATTAATTAATTATTGAAATAGTGGAGATATCAAATCACAGAATAATTTAATAATATAACATAGTATCGTTTAATTTAATATATATTGCTTTGGACCAATTTGGCATTTCAAATATTTGTTATAAATAAATTAATATATTTATTTATATGAATATATCGCGTTAATTCTAAAAGGGCATTTTTATTCGCCCTTTTCACTTTAAGGAACTTCCTAGAGCCAAAATGGCGTATAGTATTTTTTTTTATTACAAATCGTACTGGAGACTTATTTCAAAGTTCAAAATTTTTTTAAAATTTTTGAAACTCAAAAGGGCAAATAATTTAAATCATTCGCTCTTTAGGCATTCAAAAATTTTCGTTTTTTATTTTTAGCTCTAAAATAAGTCTACTAAACGATTGGTCAAGAAAAAAATATTCATGCGCTCTTTTGGAATTAGTAACGCAATATTTATTTCAATGAACTTTCTTTACTAGTTGCGTCATGTATATATATATATATATATATATATATATATATATATATATATATATTTATTTATTTAAAGAAATTTTTGTTAAAGGCAATAAAAAATAAATCGATAAGATTTTTTTTATAAACAATTAAAAAGTAAATGAATAATAAAAATGACAGATGAGGAAATAATAAATTAAACTTTTAAATATTGGATCTGTTAATTTTTAATTAAGATAATTTTTGACTTGAGTTGAAATGCCGGATTGAGAATGAAATTTGTCAGCGCGACTTACTGGATTTGAATTAAATATATGTGATATAAATAGATCTGTATTAAATATTTAAATAAAGAGAATAATTATTGAGATGACGGATATTTAAATATCAATTGGATACTCGGTTTAATTACTGGGGTAGTAGTTTTGACATATATTAGCTCGAGTAAAATATATAATTATCATTTATAATGTCGTCGACCGATCCAGTATAATAATAATTATATATATATTCTTAAAATAATTAAATCAATGAAACAGATGAGATGAGAAATCCTTGGAGAGTTTAAAAAACTAAATGTCAGTTTAATTTAATAATTATAAATCAATACTATGATTTATTTAATTGTGTAATTAATGACAATGACAGCTGGCAGCGTTAAATGACGGTGAGTTTAAATAAAATAAATAATGAGGAGTAAGTCGTGCAAAACTACAAAGTTTTTATCTCGGAGGAAAATTTAAAAATGTGCTGATGCTTGACAATAAGTTATCAATGGGCTATTGCTAAAGTTTAACAACCGAGCATTTTAGTTATTTTTCCCTTATTTAAAATTATATCCGATAGCTCTTGAGCGAAATAATCGAAATGTAAAATTACATCAAACTGTCTTTATCTGAAAAAAAAAATAAGCAATCCTCTTTATTAATTAGTCTACGTTATAAATTATTAATACTCGAAAAATCTTATACATTAAATACCTATTTAATTTCCTAAAATAAGCTTAAATATTAAATTTTCAAGGCGGTAAGTATTAAAAACAATAAATTGAGTTGGTTAAAATTCATCAAAGTTAATTACTAACGAGTAACGAAAAGACCCAAAGGCTTGAGTAAAGCTTATTAAAAGCTCGTTACAATGACGACGCTTTTCCTAATATTACAGTCCATAGTGTATTAGCACTCTATTTATTTCCATTAGATTTTACTGAATAACGAAACTGAGGGAATTTACGCTGCGATCTCTCGTTCGATGGAAACTTTACTCTATATCATATGAGTTTAAAACTTTATAATGTATACTGTGTTAATTTTATCACTAGTGCATACGGCTAATGAGAAATTAGTTTAACTAGTTATTATTATTACTAATATTTAATTCATGCCCGAGGGTTTGTAAAAGTTCTAATTTTTTTTTTTTTTTTTTTTGCAAAATTGAGTTTTCCTTACAGAAATAATTACGACGCTTCATTTGAATACTCACATGCTCACAAAAAAAAATTTTATTTTTTTCCAAAAATTGAAAAATTCGTTTTTTGAAAAAAAATTTTTTTTCATAATTTTTATGTATTTTCAAGTCAACGAACTTGAGAGCTCTAGTTTGAGTACCCAGAAGCCTATAAAATAGTCAACTTTATTTTTGAAAAAAAAAAAAAAAAAAATTGTTTTTTTAAATTACCTGAGTTTTTTCTCCAATAGGCGTATTAATTTTCGATTTAACATTACTTCCTTCCAGTATCTTAGCATTATTAATATAAATTTCATCTTGCGGATGCCCGATTTTTCTTGTGATCCAAAGTGGAGGATTTCCTTCAAGTTCTGACGAAATTGTGTCGCCAAGTTCGTCAGTTGTCTTTGGTAAATTTGCTGTAACAAAAATAAAAAAATGATTTTTATTACAAAAATAAAAATTAATGACACTTTAGTTGAGTGCAGAAATTTTTATACACGATAGCTATAGCTATATATATATATATATATGTAAGAACAAATGTCGAGGACAGTAAGAGGAGAATGAGGAGATTGTAGCCGTAGTCATTGTCGTTGCCGCTGATTGCACTATCACATATGTGTGATAACATTACAATGTGATGTGATGCGACATACGGGCTAGAGCTTTTGGTTGATAGTACGTGAGACAGAAGCCTGGAACAATTGTTAGACAAGTGTAGAAACTAGGAAATGAACTTTAAAGCTAAAGCTTGTATGATCATGACCTCACCTTCTGTAGTCTTATATATATATACACGTACTTTTGTGCAATTTCATCCTAAGCATACGATCAACTAGAAAACCTATTTTCCTTGTGTTTTAGTATCCTTTTATCCTTGATTTCGCTGGTTATTTACCATATTAAAGATAATATTTTATTAGATTTTAAAATTAATATAAACTTGACATGGAAAAAAATGAACTTAAGGTAAAAGCCCCTATACCCGCTCAGTACCATTAGTCGCTCAATTTAACTCTTTAAGTCGTTTTTTTATAAATTTTACAAAAAAAAATTACAACTAAAAATATTATTATTGATAAATAATTATTTGTGAATCTAAATATATTAAAATATGATGTATCAAATTATTTTAAAATTGATTATAAATTTAAATTAAATGAATGTTTCAAAATCGCGCTCAGTCGGGCATTTTTTACTTTAACGTTCATTCGTTAGATTAAATTTAGGTTACGTCAAATTTTTTAAGAATTGTTATAACTATATCTTATTAAATACATTTTTAAAATTCATGAAATTTTATATTATGAAAGAATAAAGTAGTATAATTTATAAATTATTTTCCAAATCAATAAACTTATCATAGTTTAATTGATATTGTCTTTGAGCGACTATAGGGCCATGTGTTGATCGAGTAATGGTACAACACAACTTTTAGTGAGCGACTATGGGAACACTCAAGGACCTTATTTAAAAAATTAACAATAATTAATTATCAACATTATTCTTGAAACTAAAATTTTATTCTAATACTCGAAACTTCAAAAAATAACTATAAAAAAAAAATATGGTTTTTCATTTTATTTATTAATTTATATTGAGTGATTTAATCTCACCCCAATGAAAAGTGAGCGGGTATAGGAGCTTTTACTTTATATGTAAATTAAGAAATGACAAGTAATATAACGATAAAGTGATCAATACATATATTTATTTATCACTTTATGTAAAAAAAAATTCGTTCTAAAAAGGTTCCAAAACAGTTCAACATGTGGTACTTCTAAACATGAGACAGATTAGAACTTCGAGTAGAACTTTTTTGGAACTTTAGTAATTTCGACAGTAAAACAAAAGTTCTTATAAGTAAATTTTGAGTCAAAAAAGGATTTTCTTGGAAATTTTTTATAATTTTTTTTGATCGTATTTTTTAGTTCTCTAAAAAATTCAAAAATAGTGATTTTTGAATTTTTTGGAATGTTTTTAGAACGTCTTTTTTAGTCCATAAAAAGGTAAAAAGTTGTAATTTTGGAACTTTTTAGGAATGTTTTTTTTTAGTACTATAAAACAGAGATATCAGAACCTATTTCAAATTTTTTTGGAACTTCTTTTGTAGCTCAAGAAAAAATTCAAAAGTGATGATCTTGGAACTTTTTGAAATGTTTTTGAACCTATTGCAGAAAAAAGACGTTCCAATAACATTCCAAAACAGTTCAAAAACCATTACTTTTGAACCTTTTATAGAACTAAAAAAGACGTCCAAAAAAATTTTTTTAAAAGTTTCAAAATTAATATTATTTTTATATCGATTAACATGAGAGCTTTAATTTCAATGCCTACATGACCGTAAAAAAATTACAAAATTTAAAAATACGAATTTCGAAAAAAAATTATTTATTTTCTTTTTCAATTAATATCAATTTTAAATGTTGACACAATAATTTTGAATTCAATGCCTATACACGACCATAAAAAAATTTAAAAAATTTTGAAAACAAAAATACGAATTTCCAAAAAAAACTTTTTTCTCAAAATAAATATCATTTTCATGTTAATTGGCATAAGATCAACTTAAACACCCACATAAATAATAAAACTAAAAAAATTTCAAATCCTCAAAAATACAAGTTTTGAAAAAAAAATTTTTTTTTTTTCAAATTGACGTCATATTCATGTAAATAAACTCAGTAGCGTTACTTTGAGTACCCACATGACTATAAAAATCTAAAATACAATTTTGACTAAATTTCAAAACTTTTTTTTTTAAATTCAAATTTTTTTATCTTCTACTTTTGGGCGTTTATTTTGTAATTCTTTTTCCTTTTTGATAGAGTGTTCAATAACATGTTCTTTTACTTTCTTTGCATCCTCATAATTAATTAGATTTCCTTTCTTTTTAAAAGATTTAGCAATTTTCTTATTCACCGGATGTGCATTTCTTTCATCTAAATCTATTTCAATGTAATATTTAAATAAGTAATTAAGTGCGTCAACAATAGTAAATCTTCCTCGTCTCATAACATCTTCAATATTAAAATAATTAATAATCGGCGGGCCGTGTGATTTGTACTCATTAAGTACAATACTATAATCAATAGGATAACAAGTAGGACTTAAGAATGTTTCCTTGACTGTTATTGCGTCAATAATGAGTGTCGGTGTCATTTTTTTCGGGCAATTAAATGCTCTCAATGAATTTAAAACATAACAATAACCATTTATCGCCCAAAAACTCCAATCGAATGGACGAATGACAATCAATCGATCGCATTTTGAATTTATTGATTGGTCATATATTTCTAAATATGTCGGTCGGAAATTAAATGACGATGATATTTGATCAAATATTTGCTCCGGTGATGCGTAGGATTTTTTCAATAAAATTACTTTTATACATAAACTCAGTATAATTATCAGGTAAAATGATATCATTAATTCTGGGGCCATTATTTATAATTTTATTTTTTTATCTAATAATAAGTATATAAAAAAAAAAAAAATGAATTAATAAGGAATGATAAATGTGGTGGGTATTAAAGCGTGAGTCAGTTAAATTAAGGAAGTGGGTGGGGGCGATAGTGTGATTAATTAGGAGACATTTATAAATTTGTTGTATAAAATGTTTCATTAAAGTAATGGACGGGAGTTTAATTACAGATTTTTTTTTTATTTTTTTTTTGTAGGGTGAGGGAATATTTTTTTTACATTTTTGAATTTTTGTTGGGGATTTTAATTATTCGAGAATTTATTTTTAAATATTTTGTATTTGAAAATTAATTTTGAATGTGGCGGGAAATTTTAAGTGACGGAATTTAAAATTTTAATTTTATTTTTGAATAGTTATTGAAAGTATTTGGTATTAAGATGGGACAGTTTCAAAAATTTTATGGGAATTTTTGAGTGTCGAAATTTTTAATTTTAATAACTTGATGTTTGACAATGAAATTTAATTTTTATGGAAATTGTCGAGTCGGAATTAAAAATTTCGATATTTGGATGTTTAAAAATGCATATCAATTGTCATGGGAATTTAAGAAATTTTAAGATTTTGATATTTGACGAATTTTAATTGCTATGAGAATTTGTAAATGTCGATAATTATAATTTTGATATTTTGATGCTTAACAATTAATTTTAATTGTTATGGGAAATTTCGAGTATCGGAATTTAAAATTTTAAGATTTTGATATTTGTAAATCAATTTGAATTGTTATGGGAATTTTTGAAGGTCGAAATTTTTGATTTTAATAATTTTATAAATTTTAATTATTATGGGGATTTTCGAGAGTTGAAATTTTAAATTTTCATATTTTGATGTTTAAAAATGAATTTTAATTGTTATGGGAATTTTAATTGTTATGAGAATTTTTAAGTGTCGAAATTTTTAAGTTTGATATTTTGATGGTTGACAATTAATTCTGATTTTTATGGGAATTTTCGAGTGTCGGAATTAAAAATTTTAAGATTTTAATATTTGTAAATTAATTTGAATTGTTATGGGAATTTTTGAAGGTCAAAATTTTTAATTTTAATAATTTGATGTTTGACCTTTCAAAAATAACTTCAATTCTCTCGGCGGGAAGTTGAAAAATTTTGAAAAAAAAAATTTTAACAATTTTTAGCGCGAAAAATTTAAAATTAAAAAAAAGGATGAAATTATTAAAAATATTTAAATATGACGTTTATATATATTGAATCGGTATTAAATCGATGTATCGATATTTTAAATCTTTACTCAGGTTTAGACAATTTGCTGTCATTAGCAGACCTAGAATAACATTACATATACACATATATAATAAATATATCAATTCGAACACACAACCGAGTTCTCACTGCGGTGGCAGCAGCTGCCAGCCAACAGCCAGCTGTCTTAACATTTTATCCCCTCCCCGCGTTCTCTTCAAACACAAACCAACAGCAAACCAAATTACTTAACTCTTGAACACTAAACAGAAACACATTCGTTACAAGTTAACTCTCGCGTCATAGAATATTGGAGTGCTAAAACATTTTTAAATTAATTATTATCTGTGTAGTAATTAAATTTTTAATTAAAATATTTATAACTCATAAAATAAATTAACATCAAGTTGATTTATAAATTAGCAGATGACAAGTCAATTTAAATCTTTTGTTTTCAGAAATTTATTTAATATTTTAAAAAATTAATTAATAATTAACTGGGTAATTGAGACAATGGATGATGTATCAGTATCAAAGGTAATTATTTAATTGTTTAAAAGTAATTACTATTTATTACTACAATAACCTGTTGCATACCGGCGAGATAACCTTCAATTTAAATGGCGGGAAATTTGAATTTAAATTTTCATAAAAACGATAATTACATTCATTGAGTGTTATATCTATTTATATAAATTTGGAGTAATTTTTTCTTTCATATTTTATATATATTTATAATTATTAAAAAAAGCGGGAAATAAAAAATTTGAATTAAAATTTTTATTAAAATAAATAATTATTTATTTAGTTATATATTTTTATATAAATTTAAAATATCTCAGATATTTATTCATATATTTTTATTAAGCAAAAAAAGCGGGAAACTTTAAATTTGAATTTGAAAATTTTTCCCACAGTAAAAATAACAAAAAAAATTATGAGTGTGAATGGAGCAGACGCAAAACAAATTAAATAATTAAAAATATAAAAATAAAAAAATGCACGTACTCATTTTCAAATTCTATAAATGCGCATTTTTTAAATTTTATTTGATTTTTATTTAATTCACTTATTTCAAAATTTTTTAAATTTATAATTACCGTTAGTTTAAAAAATTCTTTCATGATTTTAAAAATTTTAATGACAAAATTTTAACAATTTTTTATTTTTCCAAAATATATTCGTAAGTTTAAAAATTTCACATCTTCTTTTTTAAATTCATTATTTTCTTTAACTCAATATCAACTAAAATTAACAAAAATTTCAATTAAAAATTAATTGGTACAAATTAATTAGATAAAAATTAATATAAAAATTTAAAATAATATTTTTCAAGGGAGTATTTGCTCACAAAGGAAATTACAAAATAGGAAGCGCGCGAAAAAAATCACAAAGAAATTTAAATATTTATGACAATGAGCTTTGGTATGATGCTTATAAGCAAGTTTGGTCGACAATTAAAAATTGTGCAGAGGTAATTTATTACTAATAATTAATAATTAATATTTACAATTAATAAAAAAATAATATTATTAATTTTTTTAATAGGAAATAAATAATAGTATGTTCAAACAAATATTGATTGATACCAAAAAATATATAAAAGACATAAAAGATGATGATAATAACAATTTTTTAAATGAAATATCAACAGCTATTTTATTAACCGGTAATTTATAAGGTTGTTATTAATTGAAAAATAGATTAATGGCTGAATAAAATTAATTAAAATTTTAGGTGTAAATCTTCCGGATCATGATGAATTATTTCGTAAATTGTCACTACAAATATCGAGTATCACTAAATATATTGCTGTTATACAATCGAGGGACTCGGGTAGCATGAAATCATTGATAGAAGAAATGATTTTTCAGTTGATAAATGGATCTGAGGTAGAAAAATTTATTTATTCATTTATTTTAATGTTATTATTATTTTTAATTTTACTTTAAAGGACGAAGTGCTGGTGAAAAAAAGTCAGTGTACATTGAGAGTGTTAGAGACTTGGTACAAAGATAAATCTATGGAAATTCCGCTTGTTATTGTTATCCCGGATTTTGAAACTTTTAATCCGATTATACTACGTGACTTTATATTGGTCTTAAGGTAAATATATGAGTGATAAATTATATATTTTTGGCTTGTGGGTATCGAGAGCTTTTGTTTGAGTACCCACATGACAGGGAAAAAATTTATATTTTCAAAAAAATTTTTTTTTTGAAATTTTTGATATTTTTATGTTTACTAACTCGAGAGCTTTTGTTTGAGTACCCACACGAACACAATAAAATATAAAATTTTTTTTTTTTTAGTTCATACAGAAAATCAATAAAATTTGTATTAATTTTTGGAGTCGCGACAACTCTTCATGCTGTTCACAGATCATTACCATACGACGCGACGTCGAAACTCCGAGTTCAGGTAAACAATAAAACGAAATAAACGTAGTAAAATTTTCATATGCAAATATTTTGTGTGTAACTAAAAACTTTTAGATAAGTATAACACACAAAGCATTAAATTTACAGTTTGTTTTAAATTCCAATGAGAAACAAAAATAACAGCAACAGAAACTAAATACTAAATAAACTTTTGCCTCAACTAGTTTATTTTTCTTTCCCTAATACTGTATTTATTTTCTCTACTTTTACTGAGTCCACATTTTTTTACTATTTTACATTTTTAAAAACGTAAAAATATGAATTGCTAATTTTTTTCATTTGTTTTTTTTTTCTTTCAGGTTTTTTATACACAGAGACAGGACAAAAGTTTGTCAGATATTTTAGAGGGGACAGTTTTTTCAGGCAAAACATCATTTATGTTAACAGGACGCGCGTTTCAATTATTAACCGATATATTTTTGTTCTATGATTTTTCTGTTGATTCTTTTCTACAAGGCTACAAGGTAATTTTATATATTTATTATTACTCATGAAGTGAAATAAAAAATGAATACTATACTCGAATTTGTGACTAAATTTCTTTTAATTTGAGTACCCACATCGATATATTTTGATGAAAAAAATTTAAACGTCAATTAATTATTATAATTAACATATTAATTACTTAAAAATTAATTTATACAAATGTATCGTTGTTGGTACTCATTTTACTCGGAATTTCATAAGTACTGAGAATATCAGATTCATTTTGTTAAAATCAAAAATTGATAAAAATGTTCAGCTTAAAAAAATTTTTTTTTGTTAAGTAATTAGTGCAAGCTAATTTGTGATGAAATTTCCCGTAGTTTGAGTACCCACATCAATATGTTTTAAAAAAGTGCTGATAAAATGCAATCCATAATTTAATAAATATTAAAATTATTCAATAAATTACATAGTAATTACTTTATTGGAACATATTGTTGTGGGTACTCATTTTACGAACCATTCAAATATCCTATCAAAATTCGTAAAAACAATAAAAATATTTTTAACTTTTTTTTTAGCTGTGTATGTTTCAACATTTCTATGGCAATAGAATATCATATTTATGCTGCGACCGTAAAAATATTGAAGAAGCTGTTGACAAATTATCGGGCGATGATCTAGATGAAGTTAGAAATTTGCCCTCGATTGTTAAGTATACAGATAATTGGAAAATAGCGGGTAAAGAAAATATAACAGATAGTGCATTTAAATGGCTGCTTGTTAAATTACTGAAAGAATTCCACGATTTTAAAAGTGGATTTTTTATTATCCTAAAGTGTTTGCATTATTTGGTTTCTTCGCTACCCGGCGCACCCTTGGGTAAACAGGTAAATTTTTTTTTTACTGTTCATTTATTTATTTAATGAATTTTTCAGCTTAGTACTGGTCTCAACATACAAGACTACTTAAAAATTAAATACTCGATATTTCGGGTTTAATTTATCTAAATTTTACTTATAAATATATAATTATATATATTTTTGAAATCAGTTTATTGGGGGCTTTTGTTTGAGCACCCATATGGCGGGAAAATTTTTCAAAAAATTTTGGATAAAAAAATAAAAGAAAATTTTTTTTTTTTTAATTTTTATTATTTTTATGTAAACTAACTCGAGACCTCTTGTTTGAGCACCCACATGACAGGAAAATTTTTAAAAAAATTTTTGAAAAAAAAAATTTATCAATATTTTTTTTTTCTCTAATTTTTATTATTTTTTATGTAAACTAACTCAAGATCTCTTGTTTGAGTACCCACATGCCCCATAAAAAAATGGTTTAAATTTTTCAAAAAATAAAATTTTTAATAAAATTATTCACAGCTTCGTGAAGTTTACGCAACAGCAGTAACGTGTGATTTAACAGAAACTCACGAGTACAAAGAATGTCTTAAACTTTTGAATTTTCTTTCAAAATCCGAGTTGATAACAAAATTAGAAAATTTTATTAAAATAATAAAAGATAACTCTGGCGATGAAAATTATTTTAATCACATATTAATTAACCTTGAGGATCGTTTGAATAAAATTAGAGAAGCAAGTTTAGAACTTACAACAGAAGAAGTACAAGTTTTAACTCCAACTTCAAAACTAAGCCGAACTTCATTTAGAGAAGTAATTGATTAATTTTTTTTTTTTTTTAATAATAATAATAATCAATAATTAAAAAATATGATGAATGTGATTTTGTAGAAATTATTGAATAAAGCACAGGAACATTCAAAGTCACCATTCAAACACGCACAAGCCGAATTAATGAATTATTTAAATAATTTGATGATGATTCATTTGAAAAATCCAAATCGCCTACCAGCAAGTGAAATATTTTGTTTTAGTGATGCTAATGCTGGCAAATATCATTTACGTGGTTCATTACGTGCTGCTATACATATGGGATTAAATGATCCATCGATTTATTTAAACGTGAGTAGAAAAAATAATAATAATAATATAAATTTGGGTGATGACAATTTTATGATAGTCATTATCAATCTTTCTTTTTTTGAATATAACTACCGAATTATTGATTTTATGATAAAAATTAATCAGTACTTTTTTGTAGTAAATTCAATTTGCTACAAAAAAGGTTCTTAGCAATTTTACTCTCGGGCTAACCCTTTACCTGCAAATAAAATTTTAGGGAAAGAAGTGAAAAAACTTAATTTTTAGTTTCAATAGAAATTTTATTTTTTATTTTTTATTGTAACTTTTAAATTATTGGTTTTATGATAAAAATTAATCAGTACTCTTTTGTAGTAAATTAAATTCTCTATAAAAAAGGTCCTTAGAAATTTTAGTGTATCTCGAATACTACGGGAGTAAAAATAATATTTATTGTGAAAATGACTTTTTTTATTACTGCAGCTGCTTATTATTTAATAGAGTAATTAAAATAATATTTATTGTTATGATATTATCAGTTATTAAAATGTTTATAAAAATGATAGCGTGATCGTGAGATGGTTGGTTTTTATATGATATACATATAGCAAGTAGTTATTTAGTCCGAGATAATGATAATTATTTTTGGTCGATTGCAGAGTTACCCCCGCCCTTGACCCTCTTCTGCCTAAAATTTTATTACTATTAAAGGGTACTTGTTGTTAGTATCCTTTAAAACAATGAATAAATATGATAGCAAAGGTTTAAATAAACGTGGAAAAATGTTTATTTCCGGTTGTGTCCTCATCCGCTCTCTCATCGCTTTCCAACACTTTTATTTCCGACACCGACCCACCGATTATTTATCATACTCATAATTATTGTTTTATTCATTAAACCGACACTATTTAATAAAAATAATAATAATACTAGTAAATAAATCTAAATGTATGTAAATAAAAATAACTCGATTTATTGTAGTAGAGCTTAAAACCGATTTTCAATTCTCAGACTCATCCGCTTCAAAATGGCCGTCCTCATCTCATGCAAATGGCCGATTGTATTATTTTTAAATCATCAATTGTAATAATAATCTTTAAGATTAATAAAACAAACCACGAGCAGAGATTTTTTCAAATAATTAATTAGCAACCAAAGATACTTTGCGTGAAAATAATCCGCGATATTTAAAACCCGAGACTCTAACCTCAAAATATCAACCATCATCTCGACCATCGGTATTATTATCAACTCTCAATCAATTGAATCCTTCAGTTTAATTACTCCATTAATCATCACCTAAAAGTAATATAAAACAATTTAAATTGCAATAAAATTTTTTAATTAAAAACATTAAACAACTAAATGAATTTGAAATTTCGAGTTTGAATTTCAAATTTTCTCCTGTATCCATCATATATATGCATAAAAATATATATATATGATTAAAATATGAAGAGGATGTATGAAATTTAGTATGTCGGAATAATCCAACTGCAGCATTCACCCGTTTACTATCCAATGAATTGCAAATGTCCTAAAATGTTCCTATTCCTCTAGTTGTTTCTCTATCGCTATCTCTATCTATTTCTATCTCATTCACCCTCCCAGCCCATTCCACCCGGTTTGTCTCGTGTGTAGCATTGCTCTTTATTATACACACTAAACTGGTTGTTCCTGGCGGTTTAAAATGTATATTGTATTGGCATTGCCACTGGTCTATTCTATTCATTTTCTAACCAACAGTGCGACTGCTGTAAATTGGAGACCGACCAAACGATCCAACCGACGTTACCTGACCTCAGCATTATTTACAAACTACATTTGGAGTCACGAAAACTGATCAATATGTATGATTGGCTGCAAGTAAGTTAACACTCACTATCTTCTCCATCACTTGTTTTATTTCACGTCAACGTAAACATGAAGAACTGACTATTTTTTTAAATTCCTCACTAAATATCCGGTAGTTTGAGTACCGACATTGCTATATTTGCATAAAAAAAAGTACGCCCCAAAATTTATTATTTACACGTAAAAAAAGGTGTAATTGAATTTACCACAATTAGAGATACATATATTACACTGACTAGTAATATATAGGATCACTACACATTTAGTAATGACTACTAGTCTATTGTGGTACACAAACTCTAGTAACATCTACTACTGTCGTTGGTTAAAACAACTTCTTGGTAAATGACAGCAGTGTTTCTTACTACTCCACATCATAGTTTATCATTTTTTATCCTTAATTTATTTATTAAATATACATTAATTGATATATATTATTTTTCATGGTATTTAAAGTTTTAAAAATTTTTAAATTTATATCATATTGTTCGTACAAAGAGTTTTTAAATATATTAAAATGGATTTGTAAATAATTAATTCGAAATGTTACACGCACTAAATTTTTCAAGTAGATTTTTTTTACTAAACGTCATGATATTTATTTTTCATTTTGAATTATTTTTTAACAAATTAATTCTTGTATTACTAACATACTTTCATTGAATATTTCATTTTTGTTTATATAAAATACAAGCATTTAATTTTAAAGGTTATAATTCACACATTTAAAGATGTAGTAATTATTACTACAATTGCGGAGCTAGTACAGCCACACAGTGGGGTAAAAAAGTTGAAGGTGGCGCTGTCGTTTTCGTTTGTCAGTCATTTTACTCCACATCGGAGTAAATTGTACAAATTATGTGATATTGTGTACTCCAAAAATAGTAATACCAACGAATAGTTATAAAATTGTGTGGTTAAAGAAACCACAGGATGAGTTTTCCATACTACATTGAGTAGTTACTGAGCCTACAAATTTTCACCCGTCGAATAGGAAATAGAACTACTACAGTAGAGATTAATCTTATAGAGTGTCATTTATGCTACTCCATTTGTCGATACGATGACCACAAAGTGTAGTTCAATTATTACCAGCTTAGTGTAGTAAATTTAACTCCAGCATTTTTTTACGTGTACATAATTAATAAAAATGTATATATATAACATATTAATGACCTCGTCATAATATATCGTTGTTAGTACTCATTTTACGCGGAATTTCATCTGCTGTACGACTGTCACATTCATTTTATCCTAAAAACTTTTTAAAATAATTCGCGACTCTTTAATCACATTAATTACCAATTAATTATAAATTCCTCTGAATGTATCAATGTGGGTACTCATTTTACGCGGAACTACGTCAGGATTCTAAAAATAAAATTGATTTAGTTAAAAAAAAAGATTATTAAATGATAAATGAATTATAATTTTCGTGGTGAGTAAAATTTATTTGAACTTTAACAAGTGACTCATAGAATATGTATATCGATTATATAGATTTAGATGTAGATGTCGATAGGAATGGAAATGGAGACAAAACAACGTGATTTTAATCGACGGTACATAATTCATAATTCATGCGCAGCCACGGCTTCACTCATTAGATATACACGATGAGACTACCCTTTATACACGAGCTTTCTATAACTACTTTATACTTGTATATGCATACATATACGTGTATATTTTCAGTACACTCGTATATTTTACATTCAGTCACTCAAACTCTTTAGCTGAGTGATCTTAAAATAGCTCGGAAAAATTATCTCGATCGTTTAAATAAAAGCTAGTACTAGAATATAGTGCTCGTTAAAAAATCCAATGAATATGCACTCGTTAAATTTTTATTTTTTTCTGCAAATATCTAGATCAACATTCAAGTTTTTAAAGATATTTTACTCTCTACATTAATACTGTCTGACGATCCTCTATAGTAAAATAATTATACCTACTTTAGTCTCTAATTATAGTTAATTATCTAATTAAAAACTGTAATTTAAATTTTAAGTTCATTTTTACTTAATTCATATTTTTAAATAATTTTATCTTTCAACTCAAATATCGGTTTAAATATTAAAAATATGATAAAAATGTATGAGTACATTTTTGTAGGGAATTTAATTCTCTATAAAAAAGGTCCTTATCAGTTTATTCATAAACTCAATTCTTCAGCCATTTACATCCGATCTAATAAAAAATTTTACTCAAATTCATTGATTAATTATAATAATTATTATTATTTTAATAGGCATTTTTGATGATTGTCAATCCTAATGATGAGTCAGAACAAACAGAAGTCGATCCAGAAATACAGTATCCTTTTTTTTTCTAAATTACTTACAATTAATCAGTCAATTTTTGAAAAATTGATTTTTTCTTAACAAAATTTTATTAGAGCACGTTTTACTCGAGCTGTTGCAGAACTACAGTTTTTAGGTTTTATTAAAACGTCAAGAAGAAAAACCGACCATGTTAAACGACTTACGTGAGTTTTGAAATTGTCTTTTTGTATTTTTGTAATTTTTTAAATAAAAAAAAAAAAAAAAAAAAAAAAAATGATAATAATGATCATTTATTTTTATTAATTTCAGAGCAACATTTTTTTTTTTAATTGCTTGTGGAAAAAATCATAGCTTATCATGAAAGAGAAATTTTCGCTTAAGAAAAAAATTTTTATCTCGATTACAGATCTAGAAAAATTCGATTTTCCATTTAAATAACTGGAAAATTTTTCTTTCAAGCTTTGAGTTTTTTTAACTCGTTAACAGATCAATAGATCGAATAGACTAACACATATTTTTATAGGAAATTGAACGCTCTACAAAAAAGGTCTCTTATCATTTTTTGATAAATTTACCCGTTCATAAGTTTTTTCAAGTTAAAGTTTAAAGTACACGAAATTTCGATATAATATGACTTTTTTGGCGAAACTATTAGACTTATAACAAAATGTCATAGGACCTTTTTTGTAGACAATTTAATTTCCTACAAATTATCTCTGAAACATTTTTCGAAATTCCGATGTGTTCTTAAGTTATTTGCATTTAAAAATCAATTTCATAAAAAAAACGTGTTCTGATTTTGATTAATTGTAAAAATATTAAATTGTAGATTTTTTTTACTTAAAACCGGAAAAATCAAATTTTTCAATGAGCTAGATGTGGAATCGAGACAATTTTTTTGTCTTGCACGAAAATTTTTCTTTTGTGATAAACTGATTTTTTCCACAAAAATTAAAAACAAATGTTGCTCTGAAATGACGCACCCTAATATATATACATGCATGTATATATGAATATACATGTGTATGTAAATGTAAATGAAGACAGGTCTCAAAGGTTTAGCCTGAAGATATTTAATTAATTCATGAGCATCTTAGACATGAGAGTCAAATATTCTCTTACTTACTTCATATTATTATTATTATTATTATTATTATTATTATTATTATTATTATTATTATTATTATTATTATTATTAATAACATATAGTAAGTAAGTGAGTAAGTAACTAACTATGAAGTTATAAAAGTAATAACAGTCTAATGAGTTATGAAATATCTAAGTACTAATGTAGCTCGAGTACTAATATTACTTATTTGAGTACAATTTTCTTTTAATTTTTTAACGGCTTTGAAACTAGACTGGGTTTAAAAATAAATTTTTTTGTACCCCTGCTTCGGGATATTTTTTGACGTTTTTAAATTTTTACGTAGATAAGCAGTGTCAACTATTACAGATATAATTTTTAGAAAATTGGGTTTAAAAATTCAAAAATAATTTTAATAAAATTTCTTTTAAATTTAAATTCTAATTAATGACTGGCCCTCTGCAATCTAGTATTTAAACTCAAGTTACTGAACTCGATTTTACAAATTTTTACCCCAGATAATTTATTTCTATCAACAATTTTTTTTATTTTTTGATTAAAAAAAAATATTTCAGTACTAAGGGATGATTTGGTACAAAAATAGAAAAAATCAATTTTTTGTAAATTTACACATTATTGCTTATCTACGTCCATCAAAAAAGAAAATAATTCACTCATTTTTTTTTTATCAAAAAAAAAAAAGTATTTAAAAATCAGAACAAGTGACGGCTTTTACCAGTGGGTGGAATCTATTATCAGTGATAACATACATAGAGAGAAGAAATCTCTGAATTGAATGGGCTTTAATATATATATATATATATATATATATATATATATATATATATATATATATATATATATATATATCTGCATATAGATCTATAGAGAATGTAGGAGAATATTCAACATTCAGAATATCTTTGAACGCAAATTCTCCATATGATTTCCGCGTATCTAGAATTCGAGTGAAAGCTTCTGATGCTGATTCACTCCCTCATTCTCTTCATCTTTACCCTCATTCTTTTAAATGTTTTTTTTATTCACATCTTCTATCAATTCACTATTATATTCACGATTCATCGTTTTTTAAACACTCAAATTTTTTACAACTTTAACATCAATAAAAATTTTATTCAATTCATAAAAATAAAAAAAAAAAAGGTCTAGATAAAATCTTTATCTTCAAATTATTATTATAAGCAAACTACTGAATTTACAGAAAAATTGATAGACACCTTTTTTGTAGAGAATTAAATTTCCTACAAAAATGTACTGAGGTATTTTGATCATAAATTTGATTGTTAGGCGGCAAATTTAAATTAAAGATGAAAAAAATATTTTTGTGAAAGTATCTAATTAATTAAGAGCTTGATTATAATTAAAATTACGGGTTAATTATTGGAGATATGATAAGAAGGTATAGAATCAAATTTGTAGAGAATAAAATTTCCTATAAAACTTTTTATATACATTTTTATGACAGCGCGGCTAGTTTAGGCAGAATTTAAATTTAAACTTCGTGCTATGGAATAAATGAATTTTTGTAATCGATTATTGATAGTAAAAATTCTAATGGATACAATGAAAATATATAAAAATTTATATTCTTTGAAGATAATTGACGAAAAAAAAAAAAAAAAAAAAAAAACTATTTTAAAAAAATAGTCACGCATACTAAACGAATAATTTAAAACAGCTCGCATTGAATATTGATGATTGGAATTAATATTTTAAAAATATCATAATTTCCATAGTGAATATATGTGTAGACAAATAAATTCACCACGGAATACTAATTTGAGCTTATCCGGTACTTTTTTTTTTTTTTTTTTTTTTTTTTTTTTTTTTTGTCAAAAAAAAATTCCAACAGTCTTTTGAATTGAAGTTATCGTATAGAATTGAAAAACAATAATTTCAATACCTAAAATCTATAATTTTTAATGAATTTTACTTAATCGGACCGAAATCAATAACTTCCCTTTTTTTGAAAATTTTAAATTTTCTTAGCGGGAAGTTAAAAAAATAATCAATCTTCAATTACATTAAAAATCTTTACAAATCATTTAACTCTTCCTCAGTAAATATATAAGGTTCGATATTTTCCAAATCAAAACCAAATTCGTCAACATCAATATCCATCCCAATATCCAGAGGATTAATCATCTGAAGCTCACTTCTAACCTCACTTCTAAACAATCCTCTTCCCAGAACCCAATCCGCCATATCCTCAATATTCTCGTCAACACATAAATTATTGTTTTCCTCTTCATGGGTATGATATCCACACAAACAAGCCCTCTCTCCCTCTTGTTCTATAAACCCATAATCATCTAGACACATAACCTCAAAAATTTCCCCCACAATTTCGATAAATTTATTCTTAACTTCCCGATTTTTCACCCAAACAAACCCGACCCCACTCCACAATATTTTTTTCAACTCAACCTCAATCCCTCCCTCAAAAAATCCATCCCCCCATTTGATTCCGTATCTCTCATAAAAATTATTATAATTATTTCTCATTCCCTCTGGTACTTCATCGAACTCATCTGACTCCTTTTTCACCAAAAATTCTTGATAAATTATTCTTCCCTCCCCAGTAACGCAAACCAGACTCAATTCTTTTATAATAAATTCATTATTTTCATTATTAGAGTAACCGCTGAAGTCAATTATCATATGATTATTATTATCGACTATCATTTTATTGTCTTTATTAATAAATCTGTACAGCCAATCCCCCATTACCAATGCGTTTGTGCGCGCGCAGTAATTATTTTGGGGGTTATCGTGAAATCGGCAGATGGTCTCCATTTTTTTTGGGCCTTCGAAACCCAAATCGCTTAGACATTCAACGTTAAATCGTTTCTTAATAAATTTTAACAATAATTTACGTTTTTTTTCATTACGCACATAAATAATAGCGTTCTTATTTCTTTTAAAAGTTTCAATTATTCTTGTGCGTAAATGCCCGATTCGAGTCGTTCCGCTACTCCATTTTATTCCAGTTCTCGCGTAACATTTATTGTATTTGTTTATTAATCGCCTGAATCTCAATTTTGAACGAATCAGGGGCTTTGTTACCACTGGAGGATGTACGTCGACAAACTTTTTATGAATGTAAGATTTACAGTACTCTTTTATTGTGTAATCATCGTTGATAATGTAACCGCTAAAGTCGATAACAATAATTTTCATGGTTTTGTAATTTTACGCTTTTTCGTCTAATAAAAGGTTACATTTTTTTTTTTTTTTTTTTTTGGAAATGAAATAGCTCTGATATGTATAGAAATTAGTCATTAATGAGGATAAGAGCGAAACTAGTGAGTAAAAGTGGTGTTTGAATTTTTTTGTTTGCTAAATTCTCCTAATAGTTATAAAAATTCATAATTTTAATTTATAATAACATAACGAATTCATAAATTAATAATTATTACTTATTTAATTAAAGAAAGTAATGAAATGATTTGGTTATTTTTGAATCATATGGTTTTATAAAAAGATGTGGCAACAGCGCATTCTAACTTCTTACACATCGATATTCAAATTAAAGCGGGAAAAATTTATTTCTAATCTAATCTCTCTTTTTAATGTATTTCTATCTTTGTTTTTTCTCTCAGCTGCTTCCGCGACGTTGCCAAACCCTCAATAATATGTATCTCTGTCGATGAACGAGATTAAAAAATAAAGTTTAACTTGATTTATTTAAATAACTACAATGGTAACACTATATTGTTAAAATCTTATCATATTATAAAAATATTCAAGTTTATGACATGTGGTTTTTGATTTCTTAAACTTGGGAGGTTAATAATGAAAAAAATCTAATAAGTCATGACGGAAGCTTTTCCGCCATAAGAGCCTGTGTATAAGAACTTCAAAAACGTCATTTTCAAATCTTTTATTCTAAGAAACTAGGCGGTGGATCATATTCAAATTTTGAGAATACATAGATAAAGTACTTATTTACATGTATACTAAGTTTCAAATCTTAAAGTTGGAAAATCCTTTTTACATTAGATTCGCTCAAACCTCCTTAAATCTAGACTTTTTTTTTTTTTCAAAATTTAACTGACGGTAATGATGAAAACAAAATTTGAATAGAAGATTTATCAGTTTATTTTTGGAAGTTATATTTTGGGAAATTCTTAAAGAATCCATTATTTAAAAAAAAATTAATCTAATTACAGAAACCCAAAATTTAGCAATTCATTTGAAACGAAATATATAAAAAATTGTTTGAATTATTTCTGACATTCACGTCGGGACTAATAAATGGATAATTGAAGTGTTAATTGTACTTCATAGTATACATGGAAACTTAAGAGGAATTTAAACTATAAAGTTTCTCAACTATTTAAACTCATCCAAAGAACGGGCAACTTAATAGAGAATTCAATAATGAATAATAAATTAAATATATCGCAAATCAAGTGGAACGAATTACTCATTTATTTTTACTCATTACTCAACATCCATAAAAAACTAATTAATTATTTAAGATATTTATAAGGATTTTAAAAAACACTTTCTCGAATCAGGATATTTTTGTTTTTATTGGCAAAAATTATAATTTATTGAATGAAATTCTTGATACAGAAATTTGTCTATTTAAAAATAAATTCTTGAATCAAGAATTTTTTTCTGTTAAATAAAGTATCGACTCAAGAATTTGTTTAATTCTTGAATCAATAATTTTCCACGGAGAAAAAGAGCTTCGTCCTCATAACAAAAGACGGGATAAAAAAAAATTTCTTTATAGTGACAAACATGATAAGCTTACGGTAACAAATGGAATTGTTATAATTACAAATAAAATTGTGTCGTAGTTGAGCAGTCAATTGGTTACGAAAACACTTGATATTCATTACAACAATATCATATGATATCTTACTTCAAAGCAGGCAATTAATTTCGAAGATTTAGTCGTAAGAAAAAAATATTGAAAATGGAATTACAGGGCGACAACTGCTCAGGTGCGTTAAATACAAGCTCCTACACTAGAAAAATTATAATAACAAGTTAGGAAAACCGTAGAGTTTAAGCAGGAGAGCTGTAACCCTTGAAAATGGGCAAAAATGCTGATTTTGGGCACATAGTCGTAAAAAATAAATAATTTCCCTCTGTATTTAAAAATAAATTTTCGTCTAAAGAATTTGTCTCTATTGGAAAACAGATACTGATTAAATATTTTTATTTTTCTCGATTCATTAATTTTTTTTCTGTCCAATAGAAAATATTCATAAAAAAAAAAAATTTTTTACTTGAATTGATTATTTCTTCTATTACACAGAAAAAAAGGATTTCTCCGTGCAAGAAATATTTTGTATTATAAATTGAAGACAAAAATTTTTCAAGAATTTTTTTCTCGCCTAAAAAATTTTTTTCTTGTTCCAAGAAAATTTTTTCTCACCCCAAGAAAATTTTTGTTTTCACTTTATAATAAAAAAAAGATCTTGGGTCAAGTGAAAATTTTCTTAGAACAAGAAAAAATTTTTTGTGCCAAGAAATCCTTTTTTTCTGTGTAAACAAAATATTTATTCGTCTATAGCCAAGCATTCAATTACTTGGCTCAATAAAATGTTGTTTTCACGATACCAGCATCGAAACTTAAAGTTTTAGTGTCTCTACAGCCCGTCGAAACAAGCTAATTTCAAGCCGATGCTACAAACAACTGCTAGAGAATTCGTAATTCAAAAATACCTTCACAGCGGGCAGAAACATGCGTGTTTCTTCCCTTGGGAAGAAACAATTGTTTCTGCCCGGTGTCAGTTATATTTAATGTTCATTTGCAGCCTTATTACTCTCATTTGTTTACTTTTCACTTCAGTTTACTCATTTCATTTTTTAAGTGACAGTTTTAATTAACCGAATAAAATTATTAAAAAATACGTGAAAATAATATTTTTGTCTTATTTACTATTTAATAAGTGACTGTAAATCACATATTTATCATTCTCTAACAGTTCTCCGCATCATCGGCTTGAAATTAACTTGTTTTTTACTGGCTGCTGACACTGAATCTTGGAGATCCGATGCATGTAATCATGAAAAATATAGTGTGTGACTCAGGATAAAACACGATTTCAGACTGCGGGTGATGTCAGCCAACTTCACCCTGGTCTGAAATCGTCTTGTTTCATCCCTTGTCATATAATATACTATTTTCTGCGTCAGTCGATTTTTCTTAGTTCAAATAAATGAACTGAAAAAAATTAAATGCCTTATTTTTTAACGATTAAAATTATGCGTGAAGTGTAAAATTGAGTAAAATTAAAATAGTTGATTGTAAAGAAGCGGAGTGAGATAAAGTATTCAATAAAGTAGTATATTAAATGTCTAGCTGAGCTATTCCAAGACATTATTACTAATACAAGTCACTTGAGGATGCAAAGATAAAAAATAAAAAAAATAAAAGACAAAGGCAGGATTTAGATTGAAGGAATTTCCCTCCGATTCGAGCGACTGTCCAGCTCGATCAAGAAACTGTAAAAGACGAGACGTTTCGTACATTTCCCAGGGGTTAAGGATTTCAATCTTCATCTCGTTTTACTCTTTATTTTTATATTTTTTTATTTTTTTATCTGATGTCTTTTAAGCCGAGTGTCCTTTTGCGATGACATCACATACAAGACGTGAAAATCAATCTCGTACACTCGGCTCGTCTATTTCAACGTCGTCACCTGAAACCCTTGAATTAAAAATAAAAAAAGTAAATTTTTACAAGCTTTCATTTTTAGGATATATGAAAAATGTATGTGGACATAGTGGAAAAAAAAGAAAAAAGTTAAATTCAATTTTTTAAATTCAATATAGAGGTCACTGAATCTCTATATTTTTGTATTACCACTGAATTTTTATATAAATGTACAAGATGGCAGGACACATTTTTTTTATATTAATGGAATATAAAAATACATGTTTTACAAATCAAAGTGCACATGAAAGCTACAGTCATAAAAATATTTTATTCCATCAGTCGGGTAAAAGACTAAAATTATAATAACTTTTAGAGTATTGAAAATGGACAAAAATTTATGAGGACCTTTTTTGTAGAGAATTTAATTTCCTATAAAAAAGTATTGAGTGATTTTTATCTAAAAATCAATAGGTTAAAAGTTATCGTCAAAAATAGATAAAAAGATTCTTTTGAAACCAGAAATTTAAGCTCTGGATGTTTATTAATTTTTAAAATTAATTTATGGGGAAAATATACGAGATAGAAAGAAAGTTGTAATGACCTTTTTTGTAGAGAATTTAATTTCCTATAAAAAAGTATTGAGTGATTTTTATCTAAAAATCAATAAGTTACAAGTTATAGTCAAAAATAGATAAAAAGATTTTTTTGAAACCAGAAATTTAAGCTCTGGATGTTTATTAATTTTTAAAATTAATTTATGGGGAAAATATACGAGATAGAAAGAAAGTTGTAATTACCTTTTTTGTAGAGAATTTAATTTCCTATAAAAAAGTATTCAGTAATTTTTCTCGAAAAGTTAACGGTTGAAGAAATATAGAAAGAAAAAGAAATTAGCGCATAATGTAAAAGGAAAGATGATTTTTGAAATTAATTTTAATAATAAAAAGTATCGGATAACTAATTTAACAATCCTAACGAAAGATATTTGAATGATAAATAGTAAGCGGCGGGCAGCAAGGTGGTACCGATGCTCATCCTACAGCAGTTGCCTCCCGCCCGCAAAACAACGGTGCTTAAGCCACAAAATTATTAAAGTTTCCAGACTAATTGTCAAAGTTTTCTCAGCGATATACAAAATTTCTTCAGAACCACCGGACTTCTGAGTGTTTCACCACAACGACATTAACTTTCTGTTTTTTTTTACTCATCATAATTATTATACATTTTTTTTAATCAACTAATATACATATTTTTATAAATTTTCAAATTTCCCGCCGTTGCTTCAAAATTGTCAATTCATGAAAAAATTTAGTTACCATTTTCTTTTATTATTATTATTATTATTATTTTTTTTTAAATACTTTCTCATATAAGAAACCGTTTGCCATCACCTTTTTTTAAAGTTCTGCTATAAATTATATGATTTATTGAAGAATGAATAAATAGATAAGCTAACAATAGTTACAGCTCAGTTCGGTAGCAAAAAAATAAGCGTAGCGGCTTAAATCGACGTACAATCACTTGAAAGACGCTTACGGCATCGTCTGATCAAGTTTGAGAGCCAAGTCGAGAGTTAATCTCAGTGTCTGTACAGTATAGTTTAGTCTACTGGGTGTATAATACCCCGAGGGTCCTTTGACCCGATCCTATATCTTCTCTTTACCCCCCTGTCCCTCTTAAGATCTCGCTTGACACTACAATATTACAGAAACTCAAACGTTAGATCAACTAAGACAATATCTGATCTTGTGCTAATTTTAAGTACATTGCATTTTGATCCTTAAGCCAAGGAGACCAATAAATCTACAAACACAATTAATTACTTGCAAGTAATAGGCTAGTCGTTTTAAATTTTTCCCGCGGTTTTAAAATTTTTCATTTCTGGAAAAAACATTCGAATTAAATACAAAATTTCTAGTTTATATTTTTCTGCAAGATTTCAAAAGCAAGTAATTAAAAAAAAAAAAAAATATATATATATATATATATATATATAGGGGTGGGGGGGGGGGGGGGCAAAAGGGGGTACCTATGGAAATACTAAGTTTTCGATGACTAAAATACGCCGAATCTTTGTTTTTAATGACATTTAAGGTAAATAGACAAAATTTATAGCTGCCGTTATAAAATAAAATTTTTTTTTTTGGCGGGCAAAATGGGGTACCCTTAAAAAAAGTTGAAAAAAAAAAATTCTGAAAATTTATCAAATTTCATTAAATTAAATTTTTTTTTATGTAAAATACATAATTAAAAATTACATTTTACAACATTGGTGGATACGAAGGCAGAAAAAAAAATTTTTGTGGGGCAGAGAGGCCCCCCTCCAAAAAATGATAATTTTTTTTTTTTTTTTTTAATTGAATTGTTATCAATTAAAAAATAAAATATTATTTCCGAATATTTTTAGTGGCCCAACTTGCCCCAACTATAGAAAATCAGTCGAAAAATGAATTAACATATTAATTTTTTTTTAATTTGACGATAAAAATATGAAAGAATCACTTTTCAGAACTTTGAGCTGGTCCATTTTGCCCCAGGTGTTATGGGTAGGGCTAAAAATGCGGAAATATATTAAATTTTTTTTAATTTGACGGTAAAAATTTGAAAGAATCATTTTTTTAATTTTTCGGCTAGCCCATTTTGCCCCAGGTGTCATGCGTAGGGCTTAAAATGCGCAAATACATCGGATATACAGTAATTAGACGAAAAAAAAAATTTTTTTTTTCACCAAATTTTGGGGGTACCTCGTTTTACCTACCCTACCCCCTTTTGCCCCCCTCACCCCTATATGTGGGCAGGTCCATTACTTTTCGACGAAAGTGTGCGCGCATGGATCACCGATTTGGACGCCGATTTTTTTCTCGAAAGTAGGTCAGAAAAGAAGGTGATCCTGAAAATTTGAGCTCAATTCCCCTAAATCCGGACACTGGAGAATTTTTTAAAATTTGAAAAAAGTTAATTTTTTAGTTATTTTTAAAAATTTGTATGTCAGCTTCTATATAACTTAGAAACTTTTCTGGCGGCATTTTTCTCTGTGTACACTACTTTCAAGAAAAAAATATATATTTGCTCTAAAATGAATATATTGTTTATTCATAATGAACGGAAATCTAATTCTCCATAATTAATTCTACCATTTATTTGTATTAAAAAAAATACCTTAACTATAAATATATAGTTTTTTTCAGTGGACTAACAGATATATCATTAGAGAGATAAAACACACATGAGTTAATTCCTCTGATGTATATATCACATGTGTAATGATAGAACATAAAAGTATGAATATGAATATATGTATAATAAATATAGTGAAGCTGATGTACAAGACTATCAGATTATTGATGCATTGATAGGTTATGATAACCAACGTGTATACAATTCTGTGGACATCGTTGAGCATCAGTATATTTTAGCATTAACACGATTGGAAGCTCAATGCGTATCATTTGATCCGTTTGCTACATATATTTTATGCATAGGTTTATATCTGTCTGTATAATACATGTATGCGCTATTTGATGTCGTGTATACTCATTTTCAAATACCAGTGGTTAAATGATTATAATTAATATAAATAATGTCTGGGTAATTAAAATAAATATTTAAATGCATATTTGCGTTTAGTTAATTAACGATGTTGCTGATCAATGTTTGGCGGCATTAATAATTTTTTGGGTACACTAATGAAAGGATTTGATAGTAAATATTAATAAATACATTTATTTGGAACCGAGTTTTCAATTCTATTGTTTATTTTAAGTATGAGGTTATGAGAAGTTAGGCTTCAAAGTAAAATTTCGGTATTCATTTTTTACTTTCCAGAGTTATAAATAAATATTTATTAACTATTAATAAATCTTATTAAATACTAACAAATCCTTCTATCAGTGATTAGAGTAATTAAGGGTGAAGTTTTTGAGTGAAATTTGAAAAGGCTTCAAGTTTTTTTTAGGTTATGTTAGTGTACGTAAAATTTCCTGTAAAATGAATACCCACATCGATATATTTGAATAAAGTCATAATATGTGATATATATAATGAAGAATGCAAATATATGAAAAGAGGATTTTTGGATGAATTAAATATATCATTGTGGGTATTCATTCAAGAGGGAATTTCAAAATCTACAAACAGGCTGTTATTTTATTAAAAAAAAAATAATTTTGATTTTAAAAAAAATTAAATATTATAAAATTTTAAAATTTAATTTTTACTAAAAAATCAATAAGATTTTGTTGTAGTACTCAAAATTTCCTATAAAATGAGTACCTACACCTATATATTTAAATAAAGTCATAATGTGTGTTATATGTAGTAAAATCTAAAAATATATGAAAAGAGTATTTTTTAATATTTTAAATATATTGTCTTCGGTACTCATTTGAGAGGGAATTTTAAAATCTACAAACTCAGGCTCTTATTTTATTAAAAAAAAATAATTTTGATTTTTAAAAAAATTTAATACTATAAAATTTTATAATTTAATTTTTACTCAAAAATCAACAAGATTTTGTTGTAGTACTCAAGATTTTCTATGAAATGAGTACCTACACCTATATATTTGAATAAAGTCATAATATGTATTATATGTAGTAAAATATAAAAATATATGAAAAGAGTATTTTTTCATATTTTAAATATATTGTTGTCGGTACTCATTTAAGAGGGAATTTGAAAAGCAACAAAATTATTGTATCGTTTTATTGAAAAAAAAAAAAAAAAAGTACTTACACATATGATAGAGAACTAATGCATCTTTATTTTGAGGTACATATTCTTGGAATGCACGATTTGTCGGTGCAAATACTGTAACATGTCGATACATTAATGTATTATTTGCCACTTGATTATTTTCTAGCAGATGATAGAACTGCAACAAAAATAGAATAAAAAGTTTAAAAATTTATTACAAAGTTAAGCAATTTGTGTAATGGACAAAAGTGTTTTTGATTAAAAATAATACATAAATAAAATGAAGAACGAGTTTAAATTATAAAATAATAAATGAGAGAACAAAAAATAAAGAAGTTCGAAGGGTTAATGGATCGGGATAAAATAAAAATGAAAATTGCGTTGAATTACACGAGATGAAATGAAAACAGTGGAAAGAGAGTGAGAAAATTAAGAGAAATGAAGGATTAATTTTTTTTTATATTTATTTATTCATGTTTTATTTCCCGAGTATTTTTAGTTGAGGAATGAGCGCAAGTTGTAACAATGAGTTGAGGTGAGGTGAGTTGAGGAATGAATGGAAATGCAGTAATTTGTAAAACGTAACAACAATGACAGCCACAGGGTTCACCTAGATGAATACAGAATATTAATTGTTTACATTTTTCTTTTATTATTTACGAGAAATATTTAAAATTCCAATTCTTTATTTTCTTATATAAATTTTTGGGTTCGTAGTTAAAATATTTAAATAAATTTCAGTCGATTGATTTAATCATATCTATTAATTTAATAATCCACAACAAGATGAATTCAATTACCACTTCAATATATATATATATATAATGTCAAATATTGATTATCGAGGAACCAATTATTGATAATAATAATTAATGAGCTTGCTATTGTATTGATACAAGAGATATTGAAGAACTGGGCGAAAAGGGGGCGGGGTAATAATCGTGGGAGGAGTAAAGGGAGACAAGTATCCGCTAATTGACCACAGAATATGTCAATTAATTATCAAAACTAATAAGCTACTCATATTAATATATATATATATATATATATATATATATATTTATAGTGTAAAAACATTTCGAAATGAACGTGGATTACATCTGGAGTAAATTCAAATTCAAATAAAATTCTAATATTAACTTCCGAATTTCTTACAGTACATATATATGTTTATTTATTTGATATATATTTTCTCAGTCCTGAAACCGAAGTTCAGTAAGGGCTGTAATTTTTTATAAATTAATTCATGAAAAGATACTAAAGTACAGTAATTTTTTATATACAAAGGATACTGGGGTACAACGGACCCCCTCAAAAATTTGCCAAAAAAAAAAAAAAAAGAAATCACTTTATAATTGATAATGCGGCATCTTAACATGCTTCGAAAATGCGCGGTTTAAATTTTGTCCGATTTCTAAGACATATCTCCTCAATTATTGCTCAAAACACATTTAATTATCATAGAAAATATTTCAATAATTTATATATGTAGTATGAGGTACACGGTCACGGATAGACCGCATAATTAACTAGATCCAGCCGCATTCTCGGGGTTTCTTTAATTAGTTATCAGATCAAATTCTCTGGTTTTCTTAAAAAATATTTCAGTTCGAGAAATTTAAATTTTAGTTCGTATAAATTTTTTTTATATTTATTGAGTTATAGAGATACTAAAATATATTGCAAAATATATATATATATATTGAAGAAAAGATAAAAACGTTGTAATAAAAGAGCTCAAAAATCGCGTACAGTAAATATTTGTTTTCAAGAATTTTATATATATATATATTTATTTATACGAAGATATATAAATGTATTGAAATAAAAATAGGGTTGAAAGCAATAGTAAACTATACTAAAAGTCGCTTTTATTGAATACGTGACTTGCATTTAGATGAAGAAAAAAAAATTTTTTTTAATTTAATGAGATTTTTTTTGAAACAAAAATAAATATCTCTAAATTCGAAATTAGTTATTTTTTAATGGGGATGTTATTCTTCGGCAATAAAAAAAGTCCAAGACTCAATGGTATTAATGATAGTTCAGCTGTAATTTATAATCGGAGATTATCAAATTTTCCTAGAGCTAAATTATTTAAATTTTTTGATTTAGTTATTGGAAATTAAACGACTAAATATTGAGTTTATTAAAAAAATTATAGAGAGCTTTTTTGTAGAGAATCAAATTTTCTATAAAAAAGTATTTGAACTTTTTTTTTGTAAATTAATAACTTTGGGAGCTGTGAGTTATTTTTTAATTAAATAATCAAACCTCAACGGAAGTAAATAATGAATATGCTTTTCAATTTAATTATTAGACCAAAAATAATTTTTTTTTGGCTTATACTGCTGCAACATTCGAAAGATCAGACCTTGGAGTTTTTAAAACACATATTGGTTTTTCTTCCACGTTAATTAGTTATTTACTTATGAGTAATTTAACTCCACGTACGATTTATTTATTTTCAAATTTAATTCTGTAAAATAAATTTGAGAAATTTTTTTTCGCTTGAAAAATCTCTGTAATTTTCATTACGGATTTTTTGGAAGTACATCTTAGCCAAGGATTGATCGATTAATTTTTTCACGGCTCGAAAACTAGACCGAGTTTTAAAATAATTTTTTTTTCCACTTCTGCCCGCGATATTTTTCAACGGCTCCAAAATTCAAAAAAATAATTCGCTAATTTTTTTTTAAATTTTCGTTTGGTATCCAAATAGTCTATTGATTTTTCGTGTCGCCTAGTCTCGTGACAATTCTTTATATTCTTGCATTAAGTTGAACTAAAACCGACATTGTCGTTACAAAAGACGTGGGACAGGAACTCCGCGATAAAGAACAAAGGGAATAAAATGGGAACTTCTGTACCAGCAGCTTCGAGTCTATTCGAGCGAATAGTACACACAGATGAGAGAATAAGTAAAGACTAAAAGACGCAAAAGAGTTTTTATCCACTATATAGATTTCGCAAAAGCGATCTCGAGTGTGAGACACAAGAGAATTCAAAAGATTTTTTTTTTTATATAACATTTTCAACAGTGATACTACTTTAATTCACTAAATGATTTATTTTTTTTTATAAACAACCGGAAAAAAAAATTTTATTATTTTTATTAATTGCCGTCAAAAAAAACAAAATTAAGCTCAGTGACAAAATTTCGATAAGAAAATTACATTGTTATTCTTTTAATTTTATTTTGAGCGAATCTATGGGAGATAGAGAAAAATTTGTAAGGACCTTTTTTGTAGAGCTTTTCATTTCCTACAATTTAGTACTGATTTATTTTTTTGTAAAAATCGATAGTTTAGAAGTTACAATAAAAATAAATAAATTTTAAATTTTAAATTTTAAAAATAAATAAAAAAATATTTTTTATATTTTTATTTTGATATTTATTTAAAAAAAGAATTGAAGATAGAGAAAAATCATCAAGACCATTTTTGTAGAGAATTTAATTCTCTAAAAAAAAGAATTGATTGATTTTGTTTGAAAAATTGATAGTTTACAAGTAAGAGTAAAACTATCATGTCCTCCTCAGGTTTATCTAAACCAGAAGATTCACCAAATAAATTAAGCTATCATTTGTCTTCTCTACTCGATTACCATAACAATCCGAAACAGGAAATGATTATCAGAACCCTTGAATAAAATGTCGACGTGTAACGTAGATCGATGGTCTTTTCCTCCAAACCCCAGCCCTTGACAAGAAATAAATAAACGAGGTCACTATTTTTATTTTTTTCCTACGAAAATCTCCATAACCGGACATATATTTTTTTTTATATTTTTAATCCTCCCACGCAAAAAAAAAAATAAATTGCATTAATTTATTTTATAAATATTTAAGAGTTTATTTGTGATTCCACTTTTTTTTTTTTCGTTTTCTAAATTCTGGGGTAAAAAAAATATTTGTATGCATTCGTGTCGAGTGAATGTCAAAAAAAAATTATAAATATATATATATATATATGTATATATATTCAGAAAAAAAATATTTTTTAATGCAAGAACTTTTTTTCCGCCCCAAGAAAATTTTCGTATTATCAATTGAAGACAAAAACTTTTTTAAAACAAAAAAAAATTTTTGGCGCCAAAAAATTTTATTTAGTCCTAAGAAAATTTTTGTTTTCAAATCATAATGCAAAGAATTTTTCTTGCCAAGAATTTCTATTTTTCTGTATATTTATTTATTTAACGTCACGAGGGTAAAATATAAGGGAGTGGAAAATCAAACATCGGATTGGGATTGATTGAATGGATGTACAATATATTTATGTGTATTGTAGCATCCATATATATAGTAGTCGTGTGACTCTTGAGGATTTGAAATCTAATAGACAGAACTTTTGTAATTCTATTATTATTATTGTCATTATTACTGAGGGTTTCACGTTTAAATAATAGAAGTTGTCGTAAATAAATTATTTATACTAATCGTACCTCAGTAATAATTGAAGATAAATAGACATCATTGGTGGTCATTGGAAAGATAATTGAATTATCTATTTATTTTGTAAGAGTAAAAAATACTGAAAAGTTGATAGTTATTAAGATACATGCGGTTTAGTGTTGAGGTGTTTGAATTTTTTTATACAGTAAGTCAAGGGGTCAGTAGTAGTTTTGTAATTAATTACAATAACTTGTTAATTATTGAGTTTAGAGAGAAATTGAATCAGGAACTATTGATAGGAAATTTCATTGTCTATAAATTTTGTAGTATGCATTTTTATTGTATCTTTGATAGTTTAGCTGTAATTGTGATCTGAAGTATTTCATTTGTGTAAAATTGATAAAAAATTCAGGAAACTAATCTTTGAATTTAAATTACAGATGAACTATTGTAGATAATGTGAAAATGAACGCCAACAAAATTGTGGGTGAGAAAATCCTGTATAAAAAAGTTGCGAAATCGGCTTTGTGAAAATCCAATAGTTTACCAACAATAAAATGAAAAAACGTAGAAATAAAATTTTGTATAAATTTTAAAATAAATTCAATTTAAAATTTTAATATCCATATATTTTATTATTCGGAAATAGTTAGAATTAAACTTCCGTTTAATTCATTGATGGTATTCCTATCGCCTCGGGATAAAATATAAATTAATGCTCAAGGGGTAGAGAAAATAATAATAATAATAATAACAACCGCGCATAAACAAATATTAAATAAACCGTCAACACTTTTATGGTTTTGACGTTTAATTAATTTTATTATTTGCAATCTGTATTATTATCTTTAATTTTTTTTTAATAATAATAATAATAATAATAATAATAATAATAATAATAATAATAATAATAATAATAATAATAATAATAATAATGATAAAAAAAAGGTGACGTAATTGCATGAGATGTAAAGAGATTTTAAACGTCGTATCAAATTATCAAGACCCTCTTGTCGTGGGAGATATAGATAGAGCAAGAAACTACGACATCTTATAGAATTTATAATGAGAATATTTTGAATTTTCAACACGAATAAAATAAGAACTTGAATATTGAGTACACAGAGAGACAATTCTTACTCAATAGTACTCAAAACTTTTTATTATTATTATTATTATTATTATTATTATTATTATTATTATTATTATTATTATTATTATTATTATTATTATTATTATTAATATTATTATTTTTCTTGACATCATTGAGTTTTTAATTATAAAAGAAAAAAAATAATAATTTAGATTTTTTGGTTTATTAATAAGTAAAAAAGAAAAAAAAAAACAGTACTTATAATTTTTTTTATTCGCAGAAAGAACTTTGATATAAAGTTCCTCAATGAATTAAAAGAAACTTTTAATTACTAAAAATAAAATGGGTCAAAAATAACATTTCAAATAAAAATGTTGATACAGGAATTAAATAATAATTAGTTTAATTAAAAAATTTATTAAAATTGACAAAAATCTTTCTTATAAAGAACGTAATTTTCTACGGAAAAGTAGTGATTAATTTGCATAAAATAATCAATAGTTATGATAAAAAAATGAATAAAAAAAAAATTTCTGTCAAATTTCAAAATATGGCTTCGAAATATTTATACTTGAAATCAAATTTGGAGACCAAATATTGGTAATAAAGAAAAAATCATAAGGACCTTTTTTATAGAAAATTTAATTTCCTACAAAAAAGTACTGATTGATTTTTATAAAAAAAACTGATAGTTTACAAGTTATGATGAAAAAATAGATAAAAAAAATTTCTATCGAATTTCAAAATTTGGCTTCAAGATATTTATACTTAAAATCAAATTTGGAGACCAAATATTGGAGATAACGAAAAACTGACAAGTACATATTTTATAGAGAATTGAATTTCCTACAAAAAAGTATTGATTGATTTTTATTGACAAATCGACCTTTAAAAAGTTATATTGAAAAACATACAACTGAAAAATATATATATTTATTTTTTTCACCCTCGAGTTAATTAAAATAAAAATAAAAGATAAATTTATTTATAAAATATAAAGTTTAGAATTTGTATTTATATTTAACCGAAGTTTGTGTTAAATAAATAAAATGATAGAGGGTATGAAAGCAAGGGAATAATGTTTAAAAAAATTTTTCTAGAGACATCAGACATCTTTATCGTTTGTGCTTTGCTACTTTCTTATTTCCACCCTCTCTACGAGACCGAGACCAAGACCGAGACAGAGTGAAACTCGATAACTTTTCTACCCCGTAATTTTTTTTTATTTTTACTCCCTGTCTATCTCTCTCTCGAAAGATTTTTCTTTCTTTCTCCCCGATGCAATATTACTGAGGAGTAAGAGTATAAAAAGTGGGTACTACCTCTATAGAGGATGAGGAGAAAAATATCGAGGGTAAAAAGTCAGATGCTAAATTTTTTTTTGTAAACTTTTTATTTTTAAAGATAAAAATTTAATGGTGGAATCAAAAAGATAATACACACATCTGCTCAACGTTTTTTTATTCTTTCCATATGATATTTTTTTTTTCTTTTATACTATTTTTTACGGCGTTTGATTAATGAAATTTTTCTAACCCGGTAATTTTAAATCTGGAAAAAAATTCCTGGAGATGAAAAGATTTCATCAAATTTTTTTTTTTTTGGCAAATAGATAATTTTATTTTTAGGTTCATTTAATTTGAGGAAAATCAGCTTACACTATAAATTTTACTTCATAACAGGATAAAAAAATCATTAATTGAAATCATGGAAAATTTTCCAGTTAAAATTTTTCAATTTTTTATTTATAAAAATTAATTTTCATGACTAAATAAAATTTTTTTGAAAAATTCACTGATCATATCTGGAAGTTTATAAAATTCTGCGTTCAAATAAATCCTGAAAAATTAATTTTATTTCATAAAAACTAAAAAAAAAAATTACAGTCATTAAAATTTCCGAGTCGAAATTTTTTGGATTTTTTTATCATTAAGAATTAATTTTTATTGATAATAAATTTTTACTGACAAAATTGTCGTTTGTATCTCAAAGTTCATTAAGTTTTTCATAAAATTGACCCATAAAAAATTAATTTTGCTTTATAAAGAAAATTATTAATCGAAATCATGAAAAAGTCTCAATTCAATTTTGAAAAATTTTTATTTTTTAAAAATTAATTTTCGGGACTTAATAAATTTTCTTTAATCAAAATTATTGATCTCGCCGTCATCGAATTCTGATAAAATTTACCCATGAAAAATTTATTTCCACCCAAAAATTTTCAAACAAATTTCCATATCCGAAATTTTTTCAATTTTCCCAAAAATTTTCATAAAATCGATAATTAATTCCAGTAACTCCATCCCTTAAGTTAGTAGTGTCCAAAATAAAAAAATTCAATCTAAAAAATTTATAAAATTTTCCATTTCCTCAGCGTAAATTTCTAAAAAAAAAAATTGGAACTTAAAAGCTTGAGCGCTGAGTTATAAAAATGTTTACACCCAAAAAATAATATAATATCCCTAAAAGTATTTGGGCGTAAAAAAGTAAAGGGTGAAGTGACCTTTAAACGTCCATTTCTCTCTTGGTTCTTACCGCGGAGTCTTTTGTGTGCTAGCCGGTACTAAGAGTAGCACACACTAGCGCTCGTGCCCGCTCGACAGGGAAAATATTCAGAGTGGTGAAAAGCTACCGTAAATCATCGTAAAAACCACCCACCCTTATTTAACCAACCAGCCAGCCAACTTTTACCTTTTTACAACCATTTAGCCTCAGCTCGATCCCCAACCCCCGACCCCCACACTCGCACTTGCGTTCATGCTCGCGTTTATTTTATATTTTATTTAATCCTTAATATTTTTCTTTGTCCATTAAATCCTACAATCTACAATGTCGTCATATATATATATATATATATATATATATATATATATATATATATATATATATATATATATATATATATATGTTTTAATTTCATATATTTATTTAAATTCTTAATTTTATTTGAGAAAATTAAATAAAAAAATAAATTTGTATTCATGAAAAATAAAATGAAATTTGCATATATATATAGATATATATAAATTTTGAATGGTAATATTGTTTGAGGTATTTGTTAAAGTTTTTAAAAAACCAGTGGGTCGAAATAATTTCAAAAGACAGCCTTGGGGTCTTTAAATGTTTTTAAAATGTAATATAAGGGATGATAATTTACAGAGGGTGTGCATTTATTTTTATGCCGGGCTGTCGTATAGTAAGCTAGCGACACCAGCGGCAGCTAAATCGAGTGTAAATTAAATGGTAAAACATGACACGTGTCTTCTGTTTATGAATCACGGGGATTTTTTGTTTTTTGCTTTGTTTTGTTGTTTTAGTGCTGAGTAGTTAATATACTGGAAGTTATTTACTTTGAGACAATTGAGAATTTTTAACAGCGACTTCAATTGGCCACCTCACAATATAAATACAGTGTTTTAAATAGAAATATTTACTTTTTAACAATATTCATTTTTTTTCTTATAAACAAATAAATAATGAATTTAAATGATTGTTTGGTAATTAAATTTATTTATTATTTAAATTATTAAAGAATCTAATTTATTTTTTTGAGCTGGTAGAAGAATTTTGTCGGCCATTTTTATTGCCCACTTGGCTATTTTAATACCGTGTTTTAATTATAAATATGTAATTTTTAAATGATATTAATTTTTTTAAATATAAATAAATAGTGAATTTAAATGATTATTGATAAATTTATAAAATTTATTGAGTTGTTATTTTTAAAAATGAATAAATTATTTTCATTATTTTTTGAGGTTACAATAATTTATGTCTTTGATAATTTAAATTCTGGTTTTAAAAATCAATGGAAAATAAATAATTCAAATTATTTAAACGTTTAAAAAAAACTTTATAGGTAATTATTATATATTAAATAGATGGTAATTATTTAGTGAGAGTTAGTGGTGGCGATTTGGGCCCTAGGAAGGCTCAGGTTGCTCGGGTGAGTTTAAACATCAAACTAAAAGCGTCTGAAGTCTAAAAGAGGGTTTGAACTCATCCACATTTTCTCAATCTCATTTTATTTAAATATTTATATAAATTACTACCGTTTGTTTTATATTTTTCTCCGTTAGTTCTTCGATATTACAATAAAAGATTTATAAAAATTTAATAGTCAACTTTTCGAGGTTAAATCTTGCGAAACTCTTTAATAATCTTAAGCTTTCCCCCGGGTTAAAGAAATCCACTATCTGTTCGTTAATTTTTCAAGCCAATTCATCATTAATTTTTTTAAAAATCCATCAAAAGTTACATAAGCCCATAATCTACCTTTTATGCATTTAAAAATAAAAAAAAATCACTGAAATCCTCTAGCAGCTCACACTTTAAAAAATAATAATAATAAGTAATAGTAATACCTAATGACAAACAGACTTTATAAAAATAAGTAAAGCTAAAAATCTCAGATTTTTCACTCAACCCCGACTATAAAATCTATCTCAGTAATAGTTGACGCTGCTAAAGTAACTCCAGAGGACTCTACTAAACTTTACGTCCCTTCGAGCCTTTAAATTCTCGTACTCAGTTCGACATAAACTTCGATTCAACACTTGCACTCCAATAAAAATAAAATTTTCCGCCCTTTAAAAAAAAAATTTAACAAAATCAACGAGCGTCGATAAATTTTTTACTAACAATCATAAATAATATCAGCTTTAAATTACTTCAGAGTAATTTCATATCAATATTACACTGATTTGATATAAATTTAATCGTAATCCCAATCCGCTTATGAAAGTATCAAAAGTATCTCAATAAATTTTTATTAATAATTAATTTTGTACTTTACCCCAATTGCCCAATTATTTATCAATAATTAAATTTAAAAAATTTATTTGGCATAAAAAAAAAATTTCACTCAAGTAAACATTTTTTATTAAATTCTACTTACGTCTGACTAAATCAAGTCTGATCTACTGAAAATTTTTTTATCGAAATTTGTTCCAAGCCTTATATATTATTTTAAATTGTCGGTATTTATTTTTTATTATTTATTAGTGACGATGGTTGATTTTGTATAAGAATTTTTTTTTTATATGAGAAAATTATTTTTAATATTTTGTCATGGGAATTATTGATTATTAATTAACACAATTGTGACATGAAAAGTAAATAAGTTTGAAAATTTATTAACTCTAATAGATTTAATGGTTTTCACCACGCAAACTTCTAAATATATATATATAGATATATAGATATTGCATGACAACAAAATAATTGTGATATTTAACTTACTGTCTTTACATATGTGATAATTATTTAATAAAATCTAATCATAAATTATTTATCTTCTATGTAATTTTAAATAATTATATGAACATTCAAAAAAAATTTTTTAGTAGTTTTTGGAATTTACACAAAAAAAGTTTTTATTTAAAAAAAATAAAAAAAGAAACTGCGTAGGGAAGAAGAAAAATGAGCCACAATTTTAGGGAAAATTTGTTTTATAATCTAGGAATTAATGGGGCAAGTTGGCAACTCTAGGCAAAGCGACAAAATTTTTATTTTTGAATTTGTAACAAAGTTAAACCAGGGTAATATGGACTATCATTCATTTTTTTTAGCCCCATTTTACCCTGGGTTTTTTTTCTGATATTCGATTTTTATTTGAAGTAATAGGTTTAAAAAAAGCGGGGTAAAATGAATTACTACAAAAATATTCGTTTTTAGTCGAAATTTTGAAATTTTTTTTGCAAAGTGAACCGACTGCAAAAAGGACCGACTTTTTCTCTTTAAAATTTAATTTTCCGCCGCTAATCTTTTTCAAAACCTGCATTTCCATTCAAACTTATATTCTCTTATAGTAATTTATTATTTTTTGTAAAGAATAATATCATCTTTTTCTTTTATTAAATCTTTTATTTTGTATCAACTTATTTTCTTCTTGTCACGGTCTTATATTTCAAACCTATTAAAACTTTACCATCTTACAACT